>CM016721.1:68206097-68389294 GCA_005771605.1 Scutellaria baicalensis | reverse complement strand
CAATCACCAAAAAATATGAATGTGACCTAAATTGCAACAATAAATAAAGCTCATGATTTTTTATGTAATTATCGAAAAGTAAAAAATAGTACACGTTACTGAAGACATGATGTAA
This sequence comes from Scutellaria baicalensis, assembly GCA_005771605.1. NCBI lineage: Eukaryota > Viridiplantae > Streptophyta > Magnoliopsida > Lamiales > Lamiaceae > Scutellaria > Scutellaria baicalensis. The sequence goes on along the minus strand of CM016721.1, from coordinate 68,389,179 downwards.
CAATTTTTTAATGAAAATAATGCAAAAATTGAAGTATTTTCTTATGCATAGCTGGAGATGGCCTTAAAACATACTCCCTCCGTCCCGCTCTATTTTGCCTACTTTCCATTTTTGTTTGTCTCATCTTATTTTGTCAGCCCAAAAATGGCAAAGAAAAATTTACTTCCTTACCCCTCCATTTCTTTCATTTTACAACTTTTGCACTCAAAAAGCACACATTAATTATAAAATTGCCACTCAAAAATATTAAAATAACACATCACATTAAAGTCAAACAGTTTTTTCTTAGGTTCCGTGCCGGTCAAAGTAGGCAAAATAACCTGGGACGGAGGTAGTATATGAAATGATGTAACAAGTCTTAAAAAATAAATTTGCCACGTGTATGTTCAGTTTTAATCCTTCATACCGAAGTTCCTATCTCGACTCACAGTATTGAATAATTGTCAAATTGTAATTGTAATAGCTATAATAATCTACATCAATTTAGCGTATTTTGAAATATATTACACCAGCGGGTACAGATTATCTGATTTGTGTACACATGGTTCCACACGTGTGAAAAACCACTCTCTCTCTCTCTATATATATATAAGGTTGTGAGGAGTTAGGACACTGTAAGATAGAAAATCTGATCAATAAAAATGAGGGAAATTGCAAGTGTAAGCAAAAGCATCATGTTCTTTCCACTTGCCTGTTTTGTAGTTTCTACATTGCTTTTTCACAGTGCAAGGATCAGTGTAACTGCCAATGGAGATGCTGAGAGAAAAGTAAGCAAACTTTACAAAAATATGAATAGATCATTACTAATTTTTGTTGCTGAAATAATATTATTATGGATTAATTGATTATACATGTTGTTTGTAAATTAACAGGCTTATATTGTGTATATGGGAGAGAGGAAGCACAATAATGTTGATCAAATCAGAAACTCACACCATGCAATGCTTGCTTCTGTTCTTGGAAGGTATTTATCCAATATATTTCTACCTACTTATGGATTTAGTTTATGATAATACGTATATATAGTTGATTAATTGATCCATATTTTGTTAGCTCAGTAATTTGATTCGAATTCATGACTATATATTGGCAGCAAAGAAGCAGCAAAGGATTCGATGATATATAGTTACAGGCATGGCTTCTCTGGTTTTGCAGCTAAGATGACAGAATCCCAAGCCAAATATTTTGAAGGTACTCACATTATGTAAAGGTACTTTACGATGTTCTTAAAAAAGAATTAATAAATAAATGTTAAGTTAGAGCTAAAAAGGAATGAACTATTATGATGAAGGGTTGGGGGATGTGGTGAAGGTGTTTCCAAATGGGTTATACAAGGGACACACCACAAGGAGTTGGGATTTTCTTGGCCTCTCAGCTTCTAATTCCACCAATAATCTATTGCACGATGCATCACAAGGCGAAGGTGCTATCATTGGCGTCATTGATTCAGGTGCTCCTCTTAATTCCCAATGATTATTTTTGCACATAATTTCCATTTTTTTTTTTTAAGTAATTTTTTATATGTTAATCACCCCTCAGGAGTATGGCCCGACTCCGAATCTTTCGATGACCTAGGCTTGGGGCCGGTCCCATCCAGATGGAAGGGCGTTTGCCAATCCGGGGACGACTTCAATCCTTCCAAACATTGCAACAACAAACTCATAGGGGCCCGTTATTTCATCAAGGGCTTCCAAGCTTTACTAACCGAGCCATTCAACGCAAGCCAATTCGGCGACTACCGCTCACCCAGAGACGCCGTCGGCCACGGCACTCACTGCGCCAGCACGGCCGGGGGCTCATTCGTGACCAATGTGAGCATCGACGGGATCGCTAGCGGCACGGCCCGCGGTGGGGCCCCTCGGGCCCGACTAGCCATCTACAAGGTGATGTGGCAGGACACAGCTACAGATGCGGACATTCTTAAGGCATATGACATGGCCATTCATGACGGAGTCGATGTCTTGTCTTTATCCATTGGGAAAGAACTGCCTCAGTGGCCGGAAGTCGTTTCCATTGACTCCATCGACTACGGCGCGTTCCACGCGGTGGCGCGTGGGATTACGGTTGTTTCTTCCGGCGGGAATTCGGGGCCCAAATATCAAACGATAGGGAACGTGGCGCCGTGGGTTATAACGGTCGGAGCTAGCACTTTAGACAGGGCACTCATTACTCCCATCTTGCTAGGTGACAATCAAGTTTTCACGGTATGCTTTTTGAATTAGCTTTACTTATTTACATATGGGCCCTTTTTGTTTTCAGAAATATTCTTTTCAACCTACTTTTACTCGCAAATATTCTTTTTTTTTTTTAATCCTCATTTAGCATTATTGCTAAATAGGTAAGTCTACTCACTTTGACTAACTATTATATTACTCGTGTAATCTTATATTGCCATCCTTTATTCATTTTTTATTATAAGAATAATTAATACACTAGCATACACTAGAGAACGTATAACATGTACTCTCTCTGTCCCAATCGAACTTGTCTACTTGTCATTTTCGTTTGTCCCAATCCAATTTGTCAGCCCATAAATGACAAAGAAATTATAAAGCAAAAGGTATAAAAATATTTTTTTAATCAAAAAGTAACCTAAAACAACAAGTCAACTGCATTTTCTTAGGTTCCGTGTCCGGTCCAAGTAGACAAATTGGACCGGGACGAAGATAGTATTAGGGTTGATCAGCAATGGTGGGATGGTCCAAACATGATTTAATAAACATGTTTCAATCATCACCATAAAAATTAGATGGAAAATGTGTGCAAATTTACACAATTGCTATATTGAGATCATATGGTTGTAGGTAACCTTTAATAATATAATACTCTAATGTTATATTATTTTAATATAGTAACCGTCGTTCATTTTCAGCAGAGATCTGCACTATGTTTTGATTTAATTGAATTTTATAATATTTCTTATTATCACAAGAAAATGAAAAACAAAAGAAAACGATTTAAATACTACGTTTGATCCAACACAAGATTTAAAATTTATAAAATTCAGGGCACTGCAAATTTATTTATTTATTTTTTACAATTTTAATGACACTTTATCATGTGATTCACAACATGAGAATGAGTCCACTACGTACCAACATAATTAACTTCGTTTGATTTATTATTTATTTGTTGGTTGCATGGTGCAGGGTCATGGAATGTATGTTGGAAGAGATACTGGCTTTGTTAATTTGACAATATCACTAAGGTACAATTAATTAATCTGTTACTGTTATTGGTATTATTATTTTTGATGATGTAATAAAAATGAATGAATTATGTAGGTGTGAAAATCTCTCATCAGATGAAAAATCGATCAATGGAAGTTTGGTGTTGTGCTTCACAGTAGATGGCGGTGAAGAGCAAATCATTAATGCCACAAGAAATGTGGCTCTTGCTGGTGGCCTTGGCCTTATTGCAACACAAAAGTACTTTGTCTCAATGGGCAATTATCACAGAAAAGATATTCCTGTCGTTCTAGTCACTTACGATGTGGCCACTCAGATTTTGAAATACGTTTCTTTCAACCAGTGAGTATACTATTGTCATTTCGTCGCAAAAATCACCAACTTTTTCGAGACTAAAGATATTAACATGACTCCTTACTAATAGGAATCCAAAGGTACGTGTCAAGCCGACCAGGACTTACATCGGCAGAGATGCGACCACATATATTTGGGCCGACTCTTCTCGAGGTCCTAATTCTCTTTCTCCAGGAATTCTTAAGGTATGAACATTTGCCTTTTTGATTCGATTTCGTGTATTGTAAAGTGTAATTAAATCATTGATGATATGTATATGCATGCAGCCGGATATAGCAGCACCAGGTGTGGACATTTTAGCCGCGGCCCCGCCCAACAGCATAATGGTATCGGTCAGTAGTGGTTATGCCTTCGCATCCGGAACATCAATGGCTTGTCCTCATATAGCGGGGATCGTTGCTTTGCTCAAATCCTTGCATCCAAATTGGTCTCCGGCCGCTATTAAGTCCGCACTTGTCACAACAGGTTAGGTTGCGTTGGTACCAATAAGGAAAAACACATTTTTCGCCTTGTGTGGTTTCAAATTTTTTGAATTTTGCCCTAGTCACACTTATTTTTATTAGTTTCTATAACTCGTTACAATCATAATCTATGCAGCATGGACAAAAGATCCTTATTCTGGAGAGCCCATATATTCACAACAAGATACACCCAAGATTGCAAATCCATTCGATTATGGAGGTGGCCTAGTTAATGCGAATGCAGCAAGAGATCCAGGCCTAGTTTACGACATTGGAACCCAAGATTACATAAACTATCTATGTGCGATGGGTTACCCTCAAAATTTCATAGATCAACTTACAGGACAGAATAAAGCTTGTCCTGAATCGGGCAACTCGGTCCTGAATTTGAATCTTCCTTCAATCACAGTTCCAAATATTAGAGACTCTGTTACCTTGACAAGAACGGTAACAAATGTGGGAGATCCAAACTCCAAGTACCAAGTAGTTATTGAACCTCCACAAGGAAGTGTTGTGATAGTGAGCCCTATGCATTTGCTCTTCAACCCTAAGATCAAGAAAATGAGCTTCAATGTGACCATAACAACTTCCCATAAGATCACCACAGAGTACTATTTTGGAAGCCTCACATGGACTGATAAGATCCATAATGTTAGGATACCTATATCTATGAGAACTGTGTTTCCCATAAGTTTATGATAATTGATTTGTGGTAACACAATTCAAATAAATAATCAATGTGTAGAATGTTATCTACATCAATGTCATATTGTTTTGAATTATGTGAAGTTATTTGTTTTGTTCTCCCAACTTATTTTTCATAATGAGATCATCTTCTTTATTTCAAAATACTCATTATAATAAGTGTTTAGTCAATTAAGTTCTTTTGTTTTTTTATTTTTGAGAATTTCCTTCATGTACCAGAAGTAGCAATCTTCCTGGTAACACATATCATTTTTGATACTCAACGATTAGTCCATAGAAAAAACAAAAAACCAAAATCTATAATTCTGGTCAACCATATGGTTTGGCAAGTGTTTAATCATATTCAATTTCAGAAAACAATTTGTTGTGTTATCAATCTTGCTAACCTTCCTTTTCATTTAAGACGATGATTAAACCTTCTTCAGTTAAAACTGAGTTTCCTGGTGATTGATTAGTGGCAATTCAATAAGGACATCTCTTGTTCATAAATATTAATGAGAATGAAGAAATTCAATGCCTTTGTCAAAAAATTATATGCTACCTCTCCCTATTTGGAACTGTACGACACTGTTTTGTCGAGCTTTCTTCATCATCCTCTTCTTCCTCTTATCCTCGTCTTCTTCCACCACAAAATTCATGCGCAATGCAAGTTAACATCATTAAATGTATGACAAAATAAAGTTAAAATCGATTATTCTTGATTGACACATGTCTCACATTCTATAATGCTACCACAAAATCAAGACACCATGAACTCATTACTCACTCACTTATGTCTATGTTAAATTTACGGGGTTTTAAGGGTTTTGGCTCGTCTTTCTATACACACACATGCTAATTAGTGTTGTATTTTCTCATTTTGAATAACTAATTATTTATTTGCTTATCAAGGAAAAATATCAAAAAAAAAAAAACACCCCTTTATAGTTTCCTCTCTTGTTCATAAACATTGATGAGAAGGGGGGGAATTTGATTGCTTTGTGTATGTTGAATAAATGGCTTCTGATACTAATGGCAGGATGTATTGAATGTATAAAAACTTAAACCACCATAATCTCCAAGGCAATGTTATACTCAAGAGAAAACTGAGAGCTTCAAAAATTCTGTACAGAAGTTCAATATTAAACACTGTTTTTACCATTCTATTGTAAATTAACAACTCACTTCTATATCAAATGCTCTTCTCATGCACAAGAAGCTTCGCAAGAAGAATCTCTTTCGACATTCATGCATTGATCACCTCGAAAGGGGTTAATTAGCTGATGACTCGACCACCAAGGGTTCCAGCGTCTCTGTTTCACCGTTTTGTTTGGGAATAATAACCCCGTAGCCTCCTGCTTTTCTTTTGTAAACTATGTTCACCTCACCTGCAAGATGATGTGTGAATTGTGATAACACCAGCCACTCTGATGAGACCTATGGTCGTGTAAAGATGAATAAAAGAAAAATGAGCAAATGGGGCCAATACCTGTTTCTTCATTCCGAAAACCATAGAAGTCGTGATCAAGATTTTCAAGCTGCTCGATTGCCTCGCTTATAGTCAAAGGAGGCATAGCAAAGTACTTTGTTCGAACAATCTGAATTTTTGTCGCATGAAAGAACTCATCAGATTCCATATATCAAATCATTGAGCAGACATTTAAATGAAGTAGAAGGTAAAGTTCTCGCATTCCTCAAACTATGTAAAATCACGAATTCAAGATGAATAAACAATTCCCTAGTTCTTGTTTCTACAATTTTAAATCACTTAGCAGTCACAATAAAATTGTTTTCATAAACATTGCATTCACCATTGGATTCACATCGTCTCCATAGTGAAAACCAAACTATCTAGTAGGATAAAGGCAAAGAAAATCCACACATGATTTCAAAATGAGAAGATATAAAGCACACAACGATATATGATAAGAGCACTAAAAAGAACCATGTAGTGACTAGCAACATAGAAGGGAAAAGACAACCTCCTTAATCGCGATGTCTTCCTGTTCATCTCCTTCGTCACGAACTGCCTCTTCATCGAGAACTGCTTCTATATCCTCTACAACTGCTAATGCTTCTTCAGGGTCCCTAACTTTCGTCCTGTCAAAGCCCTTCATATGGCGACCATGGTCCGTGTCTTTCTCCTTCATCTTCCTCAACTTTCTTTGAATGATGGATGACACCAAATCTATGCTAGCATAAAGCGATTCTGCATCCTCTTCTGCTCTCACCACTCCATGCTTTTTCGTGAACAAAGTTGCCTATCATTGATATAACTCATTTTAGATGATGAACTAAACAAACATGATTCGTGTGGATTCAATATGTTAAAGAGTTATTGAGCGTAGCAGTACCTCACATCTTCGCAGTTTTGCCCCTTTTCCCAACTCCCCGCCACGAACAGACAATCTAACATCCACTTCCCTTACTAAATGGCTATGCTTTTGAACTGCTTTGCCTAACTTCTCTTCCACATAGCTCTTCACCGAAGGAGACAACTGTATTTAAGAAAACTTGTTAATTTCTTGTTTCGATCCATAAAAGGAAATTCGAGCCCAAGGTAGGAGAAACAAGAAAATGAGTTCATGCTTGGTCATAAACACTACAGACAAGGTAAAGATTAGCAATCTGCTCTCATGATATCTCTGTAAATTTGGGTCCTTTCTTTCTTTCTTTTCCTCAATTTGTACATAAATTAAGACACATTAAGTACATAAGTTCTCTTTTCAAAAACATCTACTTCCCTCATCAAATCCCTACCACTTCTGGGCCAAATTTCCACCATTTCTTATTACAGACCTTCAACACAAGTGAGATCCATTTTCTCATAATGTGCAGTCTTGAAATTACTTCAAAATAACTGTCACAATTATGTGACTTTGAAAGTGATACATTAGTGTGAACAGAGGATCATGACAGTAATACGAAAGAGGGCTAACTGCCAAACCATATCCAAACACTAATAATTTCTCTTTAAAAAAGAGAAAAAAAGGGCAAACGTCAAGAAGATTCAAGTTCATAATTGAGAAAGATCCATCACATTCTATTCAAATATGAAAATTTATCCAATATACTAACAAAACAAGACAACTACTTAACTCCTCCAAATTGTTTCCAAACACAGTTTTCACCACCTTTGATCATGTCCTTTCATCCTCAAATTCAGCACCATACAATAAAAAAGACAGCATTTCTGGGCAAAAGCAAGAAAGGGGTACCTCCAAATTTTTGCCTTGAAGAATTAGCTTCACAGAAGAGAGAGAACCATCCCACGCCATTTTAACACCAAGCGATCTCTCACTACCATTTTTGACAACAAGCATTTCATGGGCTCCGAAGCCGAAGCCCAAAAAACTGGATTTTTGTGAAGGAAATGAGAGTCGATGAGAAGTATTTGAACAACTGAACTTAGATAAGAAACCAGAAGACGATGCAGAAGAAGTTGAGCAAGAAACATGGTGCTGTACAGTAGAAGCTGCAAATATTGTAGCCATTTCTTGATGCTATCAAAATTGAACTTCTTTTTTTAAGCTTCACTCGCTTCAAAGATGATGACTAGGAAGATGATTGAGAGAGAGGAGAGAGAGAGGGTCTGGATTGAATTATTATCCAGATTCAAATGATGGAAGGACACGTGAATACAATGAAGATTTGTTTGTGGTGAAATGGGCCAAGAATGAAGGCCCACTTTATCTGTAATGGATAACTATTGTTTTTGAGATCTGTTTATGTTGTCCATTTATATCAGTCCAATTTTATATATACACACATATAATTTTATGCTCTATCTATAAATGTTTTCTGCATAAAATTCGCCCATTTATGTTCTTGCATAATAAAGAATCCTTTGAGTGGAGTTCTTGCATTTTATAATTAATTTTGAAGTTATTATTATTATTATTATTATTATTATTATTATTATTCACTACATAAATTTTGAACAATTTTATAAAAGAGTCAACTTGCAGTCAAAATGGAATGCGATAATTATCCTAATTTGGTGTACATACGTTGTATTACATGTTATAAATATTCATGTATGTATAGTTTATGTTTTACTAATTATATCAAAATCATAACATAAAATTGAAGTTACAATATCAAAGCAAAACACTTATGTTCAACTTTATATTTCATTTTATTAATTATATCATTAATAAATATACTATTTAAATTAAGATAGAGAAAGAGGAAAAAGAATATGGGTGCATTACAATACAAGAGATATTGAGAGAGAGAGAGAGCATTAATCTAAGAGAACCAAATGGCAATATTACACAAAATGGAAGGGATGGATTTGATGTCCAAGTGGCAAAATCTCAGCCTTACAATTAAAACATCTTTTTTTTCTTTTTGTGGTCTAATTTCTTCCACTTGATAAAAGTATCATATGGATATTTTTCAGACGCACTAAAAAATTGTCCTAGGATAAATACATTGAGCCATCATGTTACATGTAGCTTCCACCAAACCTAATTTCAATCATGCACCATTTTTTTTATTGAATATTTTAGTTATTGATATTTATTTGGAGAAGAAAATTTACTTCCCATTCTTTTCACTAATTCTTCTCGACTCTTTAGAAACCCTGTATGTCACCTTGTACCTTAGTAAATCTTCATTTATTCAATATTTATCCGATATTTATTGATATTCTGTTTACATTTATTGATATTTCATTGATTTTCTTTACAATTTCTTCCATGAAGTCACCGACATTGAAATTGATCCTAATATTTATTTATATTTTACCATATTTTGACACAATTTTTTTTAAAGGTTATACGAAAAAATGAAAAATACCGGATATACATCATTACAACTCATTTTCTACTGGTCACATGAAAGAATGGAAATATTGGGAAAATATTGGTGTATTTCCAGATATTTCCATCTTTGCTTCCTACTGTTGTTGGAAATGTGAGTTCCCAACTTATATTCTAAATATGATATCGTCGTCATACATATAAAAGAAATATCACTAAAGACACTTGACAAGCTCTCGTCATTTGGACATTAAATATGGTTATTTAATAACTTCAAATTTTATATTACTCAGAAAAATGGCCTAATAATTTAAAAATGTTGACTAAATTTATCTAAATAACATATGTTAGGATTCAATATAGGAATTTTTTACATATTTGACATTTGTTAAATTTAAAATTTAAATAAAAAGTATAATAAACAAAAATGAACAACTAGCTTGTTGAAAATGATTGTTCAAAAATTTCATTTAAACTTAAAATTGAATAACTTATTTCGTTGAATGTGTTTTAAAATAAACTATGAACTTTTTTTTGTGAAATTTTAATTTTTAATTTTTTATTATTTAAATGAAAATAAAATTTGAAGGTTGTTAAAGATGTAATCAATAAAAGGCAAACTAAAAAGGAAATGATTGGTGAGTTGAAGATATAGGGTCCTTCTATAGTACACCGGGTGTATTAATACAACAGACTCTCCATCATTTTCAGTCATTAGATCTGAGATCATAGTTGACTTTGACCTTAATGATATCAGATTTGATGGCTGAAAATGAGTGAGAGTCTAGTGTATTAATACACCTGGTGTACTATAGAACTACCGAAGATATAATAGACATATGATAAAATAAATATATATTGATGATCCTTCCCAAAATACAACATATAATATTCCAACAATTAAATATTATTTTAATTATATTAAATTATATTTAATATTGTTATGATTATTACACAAATCATAAATTTAATTTCATTATATAAATAATATTTTTTTAATTTTACTAAATTAATTTTTTTTTATAATTCCATATATTGCATGAATCTTATACTAGTTATATATAGGGATGCTAAACGGGCTAACCCTAGTGGTTTCGCGCTAGCCCTATCAAGCTTCGGGCTAAACGGTTTGGGCCAAAAAGGTCATATTTTAAATGGGCTACAATATTGTGAACTTAATCCTAGTTCTATCGGGCTTCGGGCTAAACGGTTCACAATCGAGCTGTAAGTTAAATGTTCCAAAATTATATATTTAATCTCAATGTTTCAGTTGAAATGCATATCATACGAAACTAGACATACAATTGCATAAAACTAAATGATTTATCATAATAAAAAGAGCATATAGTTTTAATAATAAGTAAATGTACTCCAACAACTATATTTTGTACTAAACAACTACTAGTTTATAAACATCAAAATATTGGTCATGAGTTTCATAGCATAACACCCACATCTTCATCAACGTTAGATCCTCCAAAGTAGAAAGTGTTATCACCCAAATCCAAAGTGTTATTTTAATTTATAAAATAATTAAAGTTAGTAATCATAAAAATCTTATAAATATTCCTTAGTGGTGCATTCTAAATATGTAACTCTAAATTTGAAAAATTAAATTAAAATAAATTACACAGCCCCCGGGCCAACCCTGTTTGCCCACGGGCTAAACGGTCGGGGTCAAAAGAGCCCGGTTTTAAACGAGCTCCTAATATTTGAACATAACCCTCTTTATTTTCGGTTTAAACGGGCTGACCCGTCAGGCCGTGGCCCTTTTAACATCCCTACTTATATATATATATATAATGCAAAGCTGAAAATGGAAAATGCAGAAACATAATATTCCTTAATTATTGATCAATTTGTTTGAAACGTGTACCATGAGCATAAAATTTGTGGTGATCCCACCGTTAGGTTGATTTATGTGCTTGGAAAAGTTAAGGCTGTGTTTGAATTATGAAATGTTAGTGGATTCTACATATTTAATTTTATAAATTCTAGGACATAACAAAAATTTTATTCTTTTAAAAAATATGTAGGGTTAATTATAGTTATCATGGCGCATTATTAAAAAAAAAGCACAATATAATCGTAATAGATATGTTGTTCAATGACAAAAGTGAAAAGAAGTAGTCCGATTTGTATTGCTATATTGTGAAATGATTGTTTTGTTCCATAATTCAACATTTAGATCAAAGTGTTATAAAATAGACACGAGGTAGATTATCATTATACTAAAATATGATACATTGACAATTAAGACCTGCAGAATTCCGATGGTACTCTAACAAAGAAGATTGTTATCTAATGATAGAACTAAAAAATAAAATAGAAATATTGTAACCAAGCATGAGAAAACACCTCAAACTCCCAAATTCTTAATTCTCAAGGCATATCTACTTTTCTTTCTTAAAAAATGATAGAAATATAAGAAAATGAAGAAAAGCATTTGGACAACTCCAAAGCCACAAATGAAAGATATTAATGGTTGAATCCACGTGTCAATCTCCTATCCATGAAAGCAAAAATATCTTCTCAGTTGGACCTACACTATACAACTTGTGTACACAAATATCTTCATAAAGTATTATTTTATGCTTATTGGATGTGGAGTTTAAATATTATCCATTGGTCCCTAAAGTCCTTTTAAATTTAAAAATAAAATGAATTTGTTCCACCAATCAAATGTGAGAGTGAGAAATATAAATAAATTTACTTTTTAATTGGAAGACCTGGGACGTGGCTAATTTGGGCCATTCATTACTCTTCTAGATATTTTATATTTTATGTCACTTTCTATTTTGCATCTCATATTAGCTATGTAGTATTGCACTTAGGCCCCCATAAAGATGTGATATTTGCAGAACCGCCCAAGAAAATTATTCATGATATTTCAACATTAAAATACTTGAATTACTGCATCAAAAATGTTATATATTCTAGTTTATGTAAATTAGTGTAGTTTAGTCAAACATGGTAGTAAAAAAAAAAAAAGAAGTGTGATTTTATTGCCTCCACCATATCTCTATGACAGTAATTCAAGATTATTTACAATGTCCAATACTGACTATCTAAATTCTAAAATTGAAATAAATTTGTAGACTTGAAGTTCAAAATATCTAGGTTATTATACTTCTATATATAAGTGCATTAGAGGTTATCCATATTGTATATTATATGAGTGAGAAATAGTCAACTTAGGGGTGTGAAGCATAATTTTCAAGACTTTAGGGCCAAAACTGCAAAATGTGAATGCTCAAGGCAAAAAATGAAAGACCAAACATGCAAAAATTCGGACAAGGAATTTGAGCCATCAGATGTGAGGCGGTTAAAGGGTGACGAATGGCAGGCCACCATAGGATCAAAATTCAAGAAATGGGGTCGCCATTTTCAGATATTTTGAGTTGAATATAGTTTTCCCAAAGGGAAAAGTTTTGAGAAAAACAAGGTCTTTGAAGCTAAATCTTTCCTTTATTCAACCGCAACAGTTGTCACTCTGTGATCTCATTATTTGATTCTAGCACCCAAAATCTTGAGAAAATGGGAGAAGCTGTGGTGAGCAGTGAAGGGAGAATGCAATTTGAAGTTCAAGAAACAGTGGTGGAAACAGAGATGGGAGTGCAGAATACAGCAGAAGGCGGCGGCGCTGCGGCGGCGACGGCGGAGAATTCTGCTGCTGTGCAGTGGGAGAGGTTTCTTCCAAAAATGGTGGTGAGAGTGCTGTTAGTTGAGGCTGATGATTCCACTAGGCAGATTATTTCTGCTCTTCTCAGAAAATGTAGCTACAGAGGTTGGTTTTTTGGTTCAGATTATTGCTGGGGTTTTCTGATTTTGGATTTGTAATGGTGAGGATTTGATATCTGGGAATTGAGGGTGGTGAGAGGTGGTGCATGGTGGGGTGGGTTGGTGGGGTTGGGGGGGTCTTAAGTGCTGAGTCTTGAAACTGTTGTTAAACTCTATGTTGTTAATTTGTTTAATGGTCCAAGATTGTATCTTGGGTGTTAAATTTTGTATGGATGCTTTGTTGATCAGCTGATTTTTAGCTTTTTTAATTTTTTTTATGATATCAAAGATGATTTTGTATGTGGTTTCCTTTTGGAGATATTTTATTTGTTTATGAATGTGATGAACAAGAATTACATTAAATGATTTTAGTTACCTCAATCCTGAAGTTTTGCTTGATTGGGCTGTTTGCTAACATGTAATGAGTAAACTTTCAGTAATTTTCGATGTACACAGGATTTCTGATGTCTCATGAATTCATATTAGTTAAGCTTTCTGAAATCATGATATGGATGGTTACAACTGAAAATTGTTTCAGAAACTTTACTTTCCTGCTCATTTGACAAAATAAACATAGATTTTGCAAGATATTTTCCTATTCTTTGTTTTTCATCTGAATATGCAAAATGCATCATTTGATCTCTCAGCCCACTCATACAAAAAGAAGGAAAGATATGATCAATATAGCGCACATCCTTGACTATGAACTCATACTCAATAATTAAAGCATCAAAGTCATCTAGGAATTAGCTTATTCTCTTTGTTTTCCTTGTTTTTTTTTTTTTTTTTTTTTGTTAGAAGAGGTGGTCCACCAATCAATTTCCTTTAAAGGAAATTTTATTAGATTGTTATATCCATGGTAGCAAGACAATCTTGACTATGTTTTGCTATTGTTGTCATTGATTGTTAATGTTTGAAAACTAAATTCCCTTTTTGCTTGAATCAGTTGCTGCAGTTAGTGATGGTTTAAAAGCATGGGAGGTACTAAAAGGAAGGCCCCATAGCATAGACCTTATTTTGACAGAGGTTGAATTGCCATCAATCTCTGGTTATGCACTTCTCACTTTAATCATGGAGCACGAGGCCTGCAAAAACATTCCAGTAATAAGTACGATACAACATAAATGCAGACTCAAATTCCAACTTTTTGATTATTTTTCTGGCTTTCTAATCTTAACTTCTTTGCAATAAACAGTGATGTCTTCACAAGACTCAGTGAGTACGGTCTACAAATGCATGCTGAGAGGTGCAACCGACTTTCTTGTCAAGCCTATTAGGAAAAATGAGCTGAGGAACTTATGGCAGCATGTGTGGAGGAAACAAGCTGTGAGTTCATTCAATCCTTGTTTCTTTTTTTTCGAATCGTTGTGTTGCTTCTTTCTCTATCATAGACTCTAATCTTGTTTCTATCCCATGATTTTAGTCGAGCACTGGTGCTGGTCTTGGGCCTCCAGATCAAGAAAAGGATGAAGCCACTGCTGAGAACAATGCCATTAGTAACCATTCAAGTGGCTATATGTCATGCATTCAGAGAAATAGGGAGGGCATTGAGAAAGGAAGTGATGCTCAGGTATTTATCATGATTTCTTGAAAATCTGAATCATCTTACACAAGATTTCAATTATCTTTCTCTAAATGAATGAACTTGAACAAACTTATTATGCAGAGTTCATGCTCAAAACCAGAGTCAGAAACTGAGGGAGAAGGTAATGATCATGTTTTGCCAGAAAGCACTAGATGTCTCTCAGATGGCACTAATATTTCTTCCCAAGAAGAATTTCATCCACAAAATAAAAAAAGACTAGCATTTGACAGTGAGACCAAAGGTAATATTCTCTTTTGGTTTTCTGTGTTTTTATATTTTACTTTCACCTTCAAGGGGCAAAAGTACTTACAGTTCTGCATCTTTTGTATTTTGAAATGTAGAATTGCAAGTTGTGGCCGATGTAGATGCTGGTTCTGCAATGACACGAGAAAACAAGAATTCTGATGATATGCAAGAACAAGTTAAAGCCAGTGTTGAAAATAATCAATTCCTTGAGAATTCTTCCAGAGAGGCCATTGACTTGATAGGAGCTTTTGATACCTACCTCAAAAGCACTTTTGGAGCTTCTTTCGCAAATGTTAATGCGAGCAAGCTTGATATTTTGCCTCCTTTGGATCTGTCTTTGAGAAGATCTCATCCAAGTGTCTCTGTGAATCATGTAAATGATGAAAAGCAAATGTTGAACCACTCTGATTCATCACCCTTTTCTAGGTGAGTTGATCTTTACTGTTTTGTAAAAGCCTCAAAGTGTTCGAATTTGAGAACATTTTTGTGAAGGGTCTTATTAAAAAACAACTCTTTTGCAGGTATGTAAATAAGCCATTGCAGCTCAGTATGTCCACATCTCCTAGTACCTATAATCAACACATGGACTATGAACCCTACTCTGAGAAAAAACCATCCAAAACCACTAATCATAATTCAGATACACATGGTCCAGTTCTAAGCTCTCCCAAGCATGTTTCTATGGCTACATTCCCAACAGGACGGCCTGAATTCCCATTTTCTTGCTCTCAGAATAGAGATATATCTCACCCGATTCCTGTTAGAGGTGTAAGATTTGAAGGTTTTATCAATGGCTATAATCCTGTAATGCCATCACCATATAGTGCACAATCAGGATCTTCATCATTACCTAGTCCAGGTAAAGCACACCACACGGAATCCTTCCCCCAAACGGCTCCTTTCTATCCATCTGAATCTCAACCCTCGAGTTCTCAACAATTGCATGGCTTTGGGGATCAAAGAATCAGTAATTCCATGGATCAGATAGTAAACAAGCAGGGCAATAAGGTGGAAGACCTGGAGGATGGAGGGCTCATTTCACCTGGAAATGATCAGAGTGCTAACAGCAATTTCTGTAATGGCAATAGCAAGATCAATGGAGTTTCAGTCATGAATGCCCCATCAGAATGTGGCAGTGGTAATGAAGAGGGCTTCCTTATTCATGATGGAGCCTCTCATCGATCAATGCAAAGAGAGGCGGCTCTAACAAAATTCCGTCTCAAGAGGAAAGACCGATGCTTTGAGAAAAAGGTACACTTCATTCGTTTCTCATCCACCATAAATCAAGATTTGCTTTCTGGGTCTATAAAACATGACAATACAATGGTAAAATGTGCATATCCTACATTTTCTTGAAATACTAACAACCCGTTTTTCCCCATTTCAGGTCAGATATGAAAGCAGAAAAAAGCTGGCTGAGCAACGACCACGTATTAAAGGACAGTTTGTTCGTCAAGTGCCTAATGAAGACCAACCTGGCAACTCATCAGCTTGTTAGCTACATAAAAATCCATGAACCAAACATGAACAAATTTTGGCAGAAACAAGTAGACTGATCAGTTAGATTTTCAGTTACTTCAATTCTTTAGCTTCGTATAGTTGTTAGATAACATAGGTACAGGCCGGTGTAATGATTCTAATAGCGAGCCCGTCTCCTCTCTTCATGGTGTGGATCATAACGCAACTCTTGTACATGCTTTTCTTTTTCGTTTTCTCAGACGGTTTAGGCATTGTGTACTTGTAGGAATGTAGAGGTGGTATCCTTAACCTTGTCCTGTTCATATAGGTTTGTGTTGTAACTGATACCTAATTTATGTTGCAGATTCTGTTTGATATCTTGTATGTAGCATATATGGATAAAACAGATTTCTTTGATCATTTTATAGTTAATATTGATTATGAGATGACTTTTTTTTTTTTTTTTCTGTAGAATCCAACAGTAATGGCAAGTATATTTTCATGTTTGAATGGGAATTTGCTTCTGCAAAATTCTTTCTATATATTTCTTGTTTCAAACTTGCATTATTAGCAATTTCTTACTAAGAAACCATTGGCTTTGTATATCACTTCTGATTTCTTAACAATTCAGAAAAAGGCAAACTTTTACCAGTAAATAGAGATTAAAAAAACAATGATAATAAAAATAATTAAAATAAGACATTATACTCAATTTGTATGGCTTATTGCAAGGTTGATCATAGACTTTCATAAAATTGTAGTTATAACATAATTTTTGAATTTTGAGTAATAAATAATGAACTTTTAACATTTTACAATTCTATCTGCTTCAAGTTGTTTTTTTTTAGAATGGCATTTTCTGGACGTTTGTTACAAACTGACCCAACACATTCTAATTTTCAACATAAAATCCATGATGATTTGGATTTGGATTTGGATTTGAATTAGAATTCAAATTCGTGGTTGTTTCCTTAAATTTGGAAGTTTGTATTAAAATTACAATTTCATGAAAATTCATGTTTACTTTGTAATTAACTCAAAGTTGAATTACAAACATTGTTCTAAAACCAATTATGTATCTTCAAGATTGTTTGTTCCAATGCTCGTGAGTTTTAGTATCATTGAACTTCTAGACATTGATCTCGAAGCTCATGTGCATCAGAATCATTCCTTTTATACTGATACGATTAATCCATTCATACCTGCTCTTCAAAGTGACAAAAAGAAAAACACATTTTCTCCATTTACATATAATAAAAAACATCACTTGTCATAGGAAAGTAATAGTTTCCAACATTTCCACTTCTTACCAATCTCCACATGTTTCACCCATTCTCTACAAACTCATATCCTTCTCCTAAAAAAGGAGGTTTCAAGAGCTTTCTTGAGAGTAACTGTTTGTTATCTTTCTTGATAAAATTTTCACACTTTGCCCCTTTAAAAGCCAAACATTTATGGATTACAAAAAATCATATCACACAAAAAGCAAGCAAGGCACATAAATTTATTTCTTACATTCTTTTTTTTTCTTTTTTAAAATTAGATATATATATATATATATATATATTGTTATGGAAATTTTATTTGGATTTATTCAATATTAATGTTGAGTAGTAGCTAAGGAAATAGTGGGAAATTCAATGCAAAATAGAGTGGTTGAAGAAGAAAGACAGTTTAGATTCTGTAGGCATGCAAAGGTAAATGCAAGAAGCCAACCAATGGAAGCAAAAGGTGTTATCTCAATGGGCACTCATAAATATGGGGTCATTTTTAATCATAGTCATTTTCAATGGTGCCACATGTGCCATATATCTTCCAATGTCCACAATTATTACTATTTTATTTCTTTACAATGATATTAATTTCCTTTTTCAAAGATAGACAACAACAAGGATGACAAGTCAGTCTACTTGGCATTGGATAATGATAATCCCACTACCTGTAACATTAGGGGCTCAATCAAGTTCTTGGTTTATGATACAACTTGGGATATTTTTCTCTTTCATCTTGATTGGTTAATATTATATATGTTTATATATATATATATATATATATATATGAAATCATCATTTGAAAAGTATTGATCTACTTAATTAAAAGATTATCAAGTTATTGGTGAAATAAAATGCCATGTATATTCTTAGAATTTGAAAAAAAAAATAGCAAAAATATTCTAGAAAATCCTAGTACTTTATATGATTGATTCAAACAATTTTACTAGTCAAATGTGGGCAAATGAGCTAATAGCAAATTAAAGGGAATGTTGGAAATAGTAACATTCACATTGGCTTTCATAGAAACTCATGATCCATTTTTGACAATGATAGTGAGTATCTAAAGAATGTAATTAAAAAAATTGATCATTATGATACTAACACGAAAACAACAAACATGAATTCTTAGGTTTAACTTATACCTTCCAACGAGATAAATGATCCACGATTAGATAAGTAAATAAGTTCAGATCTTCATAATTCATCCTCAAAATCTATTGATCTAAAACCAAGTTGATTGAATCTAATCGTTCTCTCTCTAAATACCCAATTGTAAGGGTTGCTAATCTTCTATATCAATACACGTCATTGTAAAAGATCATCTATTTTAAATAGTAATATTGCAACTTTTATTTTAAGATTACCACTATATGCTATATAAATTAAATTACATCACCAAAATAATGTTGCAAATATCAATCGTGGGAGTTGAATTAATAATATAGCACCAGCGTCAATTAATATAATGATTTTATTTTTATATCATTCTAAATATTAGAGTTACTTCTAATATTCCACCTTGAAAATTTTCTTTTAAAAGAATACTTTTCTAGGTAATGATGACATATGAAACACCTTATAGAATCAATGAGTACAACTAGAAAAATACATCAAACCTACTTAAAAAGAGAGAAGAAAGAAAGAAAATTGAAGACTATCATGTTGATATATATGTTGCATCAAGTAAAGAAATGCAGAAATGGTCGAGGGTGGGTCCCAACCAAAGTTCAAAAATATGGGCAAAATTCAACAAAGGTATTTAGAAATCATTATTATGGGGCTACAACTTTTTTTTTTTCCCAATACTTGAAAATAGTTTTGTTTTTTAAATATTAACAAAAGAAAAATTAATATAAATGGAACTTCAGAAGTATTGCTATTGAAGATTCCTAGCTAAAGGGCCCACCACATTCTATATCAAACCTTTTCTCCCTAGTGGAACCAAAATGGAAGAGTAATACTTGAGAATTACTATTATTATTATTATTATTATTATTATTCAAAATGGAAGAGTAATACTTGAGAATTATTATTATTATTATTATTATTATTATTATTATTATTATTATTATTATTGTTATTATGAAATTTATTATTTATAAATGTACTACTTAACAAAAAAAATAAAATCAAACAATGAGCTTAGGAGAGTATAACTAATCTACATATCATATAACAAAATCATTTTATAATTAGTCGATTACTTACTTCACTGAAACATCATATTGAATTCATAGACTCAGTCTGCTAGTCATGACTAGGGGTGGGTCGGTACCCATGCCCATACTGTACTGAAAAATTCGGTATCAAAATATTCAATACCGTTACCGTATCAAAAAATTCGGTATACCGAAATTTCAATATCATAAGTAGTCATACTGGTATACTAAAATATTTCGATATACCGAAATGAAAATTATATACCGAAACTTCGATATATCGAAAATACCATTATACCGAAATGAAAATTACATACCAAAATTTTAGTATATTGAAAATATTGTTATACTGAAATGAAAAATATTATATTCATTAATTTATTAATATGAAATTAATATATATTTTAATTTATTCGGTATTTCGGTACATCAAAATTTTGGAAATATCATATCGATACCGTACCGAAATTTTGTATTTTTTCGGTACGATAACCTCGATATTTCGACATTTCGATATTTTTCCCACCCATTCATGAAATAAACTTGAGCTCATAAAACTTCATATTCATATATATAGACAAGCACTAAAATTAAAAAATGACAGAAATTCACCACTATTACTAACCTGAACCCTAGAAGATCAACTTTTTCTTAACCCAAAAGTAAATGGGACATCCTTGGCTCAACCATGCAATTAAGAGTCTTTTTCCAAGATTCTTCATGTCTTGCTTTAGCTTTACACTTATAATTAATTTGTCTGTTAATCATTGCTATTACTGTAATTAGAGAGGTTTATGGAGATTATTAATCACTTTTCCTAGTTGCACACTTTCTCTATTAACTATAATGGATGGGAAAAGGCTATATTGCTCTTGATTTATGGCTCTAGTTATTTCTCCATCTCTTGTCTTTATTAAAAAAGTGATTAATAACTTTCCTTCCAAATAATTCTTAAAGTTGTTCCAGTAGATTCCTACCTCTCTTAAATCCATGGAGAAAACCATCTTGAAGATATACTTTTAAAGTTTTGAATCCATGAAAATATGACTTTAAGATATACTTTTATGCATGATTGTGTAGTGAATGCATATTCATGAATCATTATGAAATGTTGCTTCTAGCTTGGGCTATACTAGTTAAGTGTTCTTGAAGATCAAAGTAAAGTGACTTTATCCATGTATGATTTACTCATTTAATTATTTTGTTTAAATCATGTACTTTGGTCTTTTGCGGTCTAAATTTAGGTATAATGTTATATTGTACATGATAGAGTACAAAAAAAAAAAAAAAAAAATTTCATGGTCCATATAAAACATATAAACATACCAAATGTTCAAAGAGCTTCATTTGACCAGAATAATCGGTGATATCAATAGAAAGAAAATTACACTGCAAGTGCACAACTTCAATAAGAGTAAAACACATTCTTTGCTTTGTGTATCGGCGAATTTCCATTTTTTAAAGTGTCAAAACAACAATAACGTTTTGAATTTACCACTAACTCATGAGTTGGTTTTGCATTTTGTTATTTTGTAGGGACTTTGTTAAATTTTGTTATTTTCAACATGTAGGCTTAAGTTATGAGTTAGGTTAAACCTTTTGACTATTGACTTGGTTAAAATAGAAAAAGTTAGGAAAATTTTCTCAAATTTATATGGTTCAATTCTCCTTGTGAATAAATGAGCCACTGCATCATTATGTCTCATACTTTAGCAAGTGGGAAGTTTCACATGTTTAGAATACAATTTAATAAAATCAATTATTATGACTTTGCTATGACAATATATATATATATATATATATATATATCTTAGGTGGCAACATTACATTTACCTCCAAAATTTGAACTGCTAGTCAAAACCAGCTACCATCCATATTATTGCTACCTTTTCCATTCTTGAACCCCTTTATTAACCCCATTTCATCTCAACTTTCTCCCTTTCCTTAGCATAGAAAACTTCAATCCTCTCTCTCTCTCTCTCTCCCTCTCTCTCTCCCTCGCTCTCTCCCTCTCTCCCTCTCTCTCTCCCTCGCTCTCTCCCTCTCTCCCTCCCTCCCTCCCAAATGTCTAAAATCACTGATGAATCACCCAAACACTGTGGCCACAAGAAAGAAATAAAGTTGCACAAATGGAACAAGAAGCTATGGTTCTACATCTCCTCATCAATCCTCATAATCCTCTCTGTCATATTCCTTGTTTGGCTCATTCTCCACCCCACAAAGCCACAATTCTCTCTCAAAGAAGCTGACATCAATCAGCTCAACCTCTCAGGCCCATCCCTCCTCAATTCCTCCATCCAACTCACCCTCATATCCATCAATCCGAACACGAAAGTCGGAATTTACTACGATGAATTCCTCCTGTACGCCTCCTACAAAGGCCAAAAGATCACCCCCGAAACCCCCATCTCGCCCTTCTATCAAGAACACGAAGAATCCAACCTACTCAGTGCTTCCTTGGTGGGACTCCAGCAGCCCGTGTCCGCATCCTTCGCCTATGAAGTTCAACGCGATCAAGGCACCGGAAAATTGGCCTTGAGCTTCAAAGTGATGGGGAGGCTTAGATGGAAGGTCGGAACTTGGGTTTCTGGAAGGTATAGATTTGTTGTTAATTGTATAACGATCATGCCATTTGGAAACATACCTTCGCCCCCTTTACGTTCCAAACAAGGCTCACAGTGTTCGACCACGATTTGAAGAGATAGAATTCATGCAAACAATAAGGCTTCGTTCCTATTTTATACACTTAGTAATCTAAAGTACAGAGATGCATATACTAATGGAGATCATGAAAAGATTGTATGTATTTGTTCATCTTTCTCATCTTTTTGAATGTTTCTATATGTAAAAATGATCCATTTTTGTGTTCTTTCACTTGAAAAGGTGAAAAAAGGTGCTTTCTTGATTGAGGAATTTCTCAATATTTCCATCCCATCTCTCTTTATTCAACTTTAATCAAACACTAATGGACCATCCATTGTCCCAAATTCATCAGTGAACAATATATGAATATACAGTGTGTGTGATTCTATGCTTGATGAATATACACATAGTACATTTTATGAACATCTATCCACTGAATATTATCTCATACATGACTCGATTGAGCATGTACAAATCTTTGATCAAGTAAGTGAGAGTAATGATTTTAGGAAAGTATATAAAGGGGCTTTAAGAAAGCAAGTTTCTTGAAAAATTATTGCTTAATTTATGTGAAAATGTAGGATAGTATAACTATTCTCAATGATTGGTTTAACTAAGAAATTAATTTTTTTAAAAATAAAGTCGATTTTTTGTCTTTTTAGTTCCATGCACCACACGGCTCAATCAAGATTACAAATCTCCCAAAAGTGTTTCTATTTTTCCTTCTATTTTTTTTTTTTCTTGAAAAAATTGCAATCTAACATTGGAAATAGGAAAAAAAAGGTGGTGTTGCAATTTGTTCTATAAACAAACACATTAACTCTGTTCTTTAATCGTACAATAAAACACGACAAATACGTAGCCAACACGAACACTATTAGAAAAATTCAGATTTTTTTTTAATCTTTGTTAAAAATGTAACATGTTACTTATATTTATAATAAAACAAAATAAAGAACACGAGTTTATATGTATGTAGATATATAATGGGTGCACCAATTGGCACTCGTAGAGAAAAAGATATAGAGGAAAAGCTATGCAACTTTTTAGAGTTTCCAAAGATCCAGCTACATTCAACTTAATTGTCCCTACAAAATAATGCAGTCAAGAATCAAGAGTTCACACACCCCTTTGAATTTACACCAGAATTTCAGAGAGAGAGAGAGAGAGAGAGAGATTCAGCTCTTCCAAACATGGTAATATTAAGAGGAAGATGAAAATAAATTCATGCAGTAATTCTGAAATCACTAAACTGCTAAAAATGGAACCTTTCAATGGCCAAGATAATGGAAAACATGGATATCATGAAAGACGTTTCGTGTTGCTTTTTCTTACATTATGCTAATGGCAGTCATAGTCATGGTAAATGCTTATGTATATCTCTCTGAATCGCTCAAAACCAATTTAGTTCTTCATTAAGTTAAACTCGAAGTAAATTCAGCAGACAACACATGGAAAAGGTTAGGCAAGAAAAACACATGTAGGAAAAAGAAAAGAACAGCAAAGCAAGAAAAGACAATTCTCCCATGTTACAAATTTTCTCTTGGGCCTTCTATATTTGGCCAGAATAATTGAAGTTCCACATCCTTAGAATCTGTAGCATTGTATAGAAACCGAAAATAACAACAATGGGGATCCTACAACTTCTCTCAAACATTAAAAATATGCAGTAAATTATTTAAAATATACCAACTTCAGCAAATGCAGAACATAATACTCAAAATTTTGATATGTCGAGAGCGAGTACGGAAATTCAAATGTCAATGGCTGAACAGAGATGAAAACACCATCTCTTAAAAGTGCCAAATCTAAGATCAAATATTTAAATTTATACTTTAAAAATAACACCTGAGAAAGGGAATAGAAGATGATCAAGTTGGAAGTTCCCCTCTGGCAATAATTTCAAAATCCGGCCATTTGTGGGAATTGGGATACATCTGAACCTCCAGTTTTCATTGCAAACTGGGTATTATCATTTACACACCAAGGTTCGATTGGCCATGATGGAGTTCCTTTAAAGTCTAGAAGCTTCCTATATTTCATAACATGAAAACGAAATAATAAGAATGCCTATCTATTGAACTACTTTCTCCATTTGTGTAAGGGGGGAATACTTGGCGATAAGCTGCCAATATTCTTGGGCAAACTCCTTGGCAACCAAGGAGTTTAGAGCATCAACAAAGCTAAAAGCTACTGTATTAGACATCAAGGCTACTAAAAGATTCAGAAAAATCGAAAACCATTATCTCCACTGGATTCATTGTCTACGAAGATAAGAACGTGATTGTATTGATCATCAAATTTACAAGCTACAACAAATATATGATGCTATTCAATTTCATTCACATCATGCCTCAAATCATTGCATAGACAACTAGACAATTACAACACAAACTTATATCCATCTATCGAAGCACCAAAGATTTTAAAAGGCCGAAAAGACTCGACCATTTCACTTATTCATTAGAATAACTCACAATAGCTTTCACCATACACCGTCATATTCACAAAAAATCAGAATTTCAATCCTCTCAGAAGTATATGAGCTGTTACCATTGCCAATACAACTAAAAAATAACACTGTATATGTTCAAAACTCAATCCAAGAGCATCTTGAAACTCATCTCTCCAAGAAACTCAAACCGAATCCGAGTCAACCCACTTCCAATAATGCTTTTTACACGAAACTGCACAATCTGCTAAACCCCGCTCATCCAAATCCCCATACTCATCCACCTCCTCCGAGCAAAATTCCCCCTCCGGCAAGCCCGCCACCTCAGCATCCACCGTATGCAGAACGTAACGGGCCGGCAATCCGGGATAAGAAGCTGAAGCTCTCTCCTCCATCTTTTTCACATAAGACCCCGGCAAGATTTTCACAATCCCACCTACGCCATTGAGATCATTAAGCTCTATACTTCCTAAAGTTCCGATTTTTACCAACGATCCTAATTCCTCTTTCACTGCGCGAAAAACCGCAGCTTCAATCGATTCGTCGGGCTTCATCTTCTCCGACAGAGGCCGGCCTCGATGCCGAACGTCACCGTTTGATAGCACCTGGTGGGATTCCACGAGGACTTTTCCGTCATTTCGGACAATCCTCACAACCACGACCTCAACTGTACGAACCGGAGGCATTGAATCGGCCAAAAACGTCTCGCCCTCGGCGATCTCGAGCCACAGATTGTGGACATTCTTGGTGCCCGGCTTGACGCCCCAGGAGCCGTACAAATCGGCGGCGAGACGCGGCTTGAGCCAATCGGACAAGGATTGCGGCGTGGCGAACGGCGGTGGTAGGCGGCGGGGGCTTCTAGGGTTTGGAGAGCTCGTGAATGGGGAGGACATTTTGGGGAATTTGCGGAGGTGGAGTGGGAAAGAGAGCTTGCTACTGTTAGGGAGGAAGAAGATGGGTTTGGGGGAAGCGGAAAAGAGGACGAGGAGAGAAAAAGCGGTGAAGACGACGTCAGGCAGTGACGTGGGCTTTCTCAGGAGGTGGTGCTGCGGCGACGGGGCCGGTGGTTGGGGCGGCAGAGATGGTGGCATATCAACTGGCTGCGGCGGTGGTGGCCGTGGGGCTGTGAAGCGGTGGCGAATTTGGGTACATTTTTGTGATTCTTGAATTTAGGGTTAAAATTTTGTTATTATAGAAAATAAGAGGTGGAAATTTGAGGTTTATTTAGGATCAGATATTAGAGATTTCTATATTAATATATTTCCTGTGGTATTGTTTGTTACCATTTCAATTCCAAGTATGAGTTAATGGATAAATATATTGGACTATGGTGTTCACAAAAGAAAGATTATTTTATCAATATTTTTTGTCTTCGAAAAAAAAAAGAATATATCAATATCGAAGGCACTATATATATTAGATTTAAATTTCGTAAATACATCCATATCAACTTATGAAAAGAATTTCTTCGTATTAAATACTAAGTTCCTAAGAGAATAGTTAAAATGTAGTTGATTTTTCAATGCAAGTATAATGTACATAATTTATTTTACAAAAAAGTTATGTGAGACTTACGGATGTACTTTCATAATTTTCTTTTATTTATTTATCTAGATTAAAGTGAGTTAATCATAGTTAATATGTAAATGAATTATCATTTACATATTAGTTATGTGACACACACTTCATTACATACATAATTTAGTTTTATGAATTCACTATGAAATTAATTGGCCATCAATTTATTGTTAAAATTGATAATTTATGATTAATAGTTGATATTTCATAGGTTCTTTGAATTCTAGTTTCAGTAAAATGAGAATTAATTGATATACTGCTTATGTTGAGAGTTGACACAAATTTAACACTTCATTTATCATATAGCATTTCGCAGTTTATATAGGGGTAAAATCCTGAGGACCCCCTTATGTTATGAAAAATTTGCATCGGTCCCCCTTATGTTAAGGAAATTGCGAGGCAAACATCTGTGATTTAAAAAATTCTGCGCGAAACCCCCAAAATCGTCAGACTTCATGGGAGTGCGGGCTACGCGCCTGAAGTGCGATGTTGCTTATTTTTTGACTGTTATGTGGGCTTGAAAATACAAAATTACCTCTGCTTTTCAATTATATATATATATATAGAGTATATATATATATATATATATATATATATATATATGAGTATGCTCTATTTATTTAGATTATGTGAATAAAAAATAAGCATTAAAAAATAAAAAACAACCCCCTTCCCCTTGCCCTGGATGAAACTCGTGGCTCAACAAACCTCCTATCTATTTACTTGCTCTTAACAATTAAGAGATAGTCTTTCAATAACCAATTGTCGATAGTTACAATCATGAAAACACAAAAGAGTCATCAAATTCATTGCTAAGGTGAAAACTGAAAAGCATTTTTAGCTTCAGTGACCTCAGTATAATTTTTGCTAACAACTTATAACTTACAGCAAATCGTTAAAGAAACTTGTTTTCATTCAAAGATGTTTAGAGTGCCATGAAAGAAGAGGGAATAGTAAAATCAAGATGGAAATTGAAAAGATATAAATAGTGAAGGAGAAAAGTATACTACCACAGCAAATTCCACAAAAGCAATACGTGAAAAATGGTGAGAATCTCCAAGCAACCTTATGCGGTCAACCTTTACAAAAAAAACAATTGATGAAAGAGGAGAAACAATTGGTGGTGGTCGGCGGTGGGGAGAAGCTGTACTCGCAAAATTTGTGAGATTTTTTGAGAGTAAAAGAGGAGGATTATCGGAATCTTAACCAGAGCTCCTCCTCCTGCAGCGGTGGCTCTACTGGTCTGACATTAAGCACTGTTCTTAGCGAGTAGCAAGGAAATCCACCACCGGTCGATGAGCCACCGCCGCAACGCATCCAGTCGAATCGGACATTGTTGGACATTATCCGCGAGGACCAAACCTCCAGTTACAGCCGCGGCCGGGAAGACGGCCGGAGTAGCTGGAGACATTTAAGGGACAAGATCCCCTTCCAAACTCAATTCCATTCCATCCATCTCCTCTGCAATCCCCTTCCTCCCTTAGCCCCAACCTCTTTGCCAAAGCCATCTTTTGCTTCTGCAATAAGAGAAACAAAAATCCAACAACCATAAATGAGAAACATGAAGCAGAAGTGGGGGAAATATGTGGTGTACACTCACGGGGATTCTCGGCGTCTTCTTCGTCACTAATGCCGCGAGAGCTGGCCCTCTCAGCGTCGTGATCTTCGGTGGCTTCCCTCTCGCTCCGATTTCCACTGACGCTGGAGATGGTGCTGTTGGGGGAGGAGACGCCAGCCTCCTCCTTCAGAGAGAGATGAAAGGAGAGGGGAAGGGGCGGTGGGGGAAGGGGCGACGGGTGGTGGTGGCTAGTGGGAGAAATCCTTTCTAGCCCTAAAATTTCTTAGGTCCTCTATTAGGGTATATGAGGGACATAACGGGAAAGAAAGTGGAAAAATATTACGGCGTTAACATCCGTTAAATTGTGTGGGACGTGTACCGAGTTTATGTTATCACACGTGTTTAAGTTGCAATTTCCTTATCACAGGGGGGACCGACGCAGACTTTTTGAAACACGAGGGGGTTTCGCGCAATAAACCCATTTATATAGTGAAGGGATGGTTTACATTTTCTTTAACTATGTGAGTTTTTGGATAGAAAAAAAGGAATTAGATGAACATGAAAAAAAAAACTCATTAGTTTTTTATATTTTGTTATCTATCTCCAAAATTTATAAGAAATCCCATTGTCAAACACAATAATTGATTGTTTTCTTCTATCATATATACAACAATAAGAAAAACTTAGACAAAGGTGATCCCTCGAATGGTCAAACTTTCTTCACCAAAACTAAGATTACTTTTCATTGCATGCAAACTATCCATTGGTAAAGAGAAGCATAAGAATATATTGCATATCATCAACATTGATAATAACAAAAAAGGACTAATTAAATTTCAATATTGAAGCTCCTCCATTAGACAATCCTCTCCAAACAAGTAGACCATTCTTTCTGATCTCCATGGATCTTCTCCATGCCTAAACTCCTCTCCATGGCCAGATGAAAGCCTAGCTCGACAAACAGGGCACGTGTCGTGGCCAAGCTCCGTCCAAGAATCAAGGCACTCGACATGAAAAGCATGCTCACAATTGCCAAGTTTCCGCACCATATGGCATGCCTCTATGCCACTCAAACATACTACACAACATGAATGATCACCATCTTCTTCGTTGTGCAGCATCGTCGCGTATTGGACTATTGGGAGATGATTTTGATGGGATTTTCTAATCAAGGGATTTGGAAGTGGTACTAATGAAGGAGATGGATGAAATTCATGAGGTGATGATGAAGGTGTATCTGTGTGTGAGTCATATAGCCTCATAAGATTGATGAAATCTTGAAGGGATTCTAGTGAAGAGAGATCAAAACCCATTTCAAGAATTAATGATGAGAAAAAAGAAGATAAAACTGAGAAAGAAAAGTAGCTAGACGTGATATGAGTTATACATAAAAGATCCATGTTTGTGTTTTACTTGTTATAAAAATATATAATCAACATATGGTTAGTGAAAACATTATGGCGTATTTTAATATTTTCTAAACTCATGCCCACATTTTTTTAAGATTGGCCCACATTATCTACCCTAAAGAAAAATTCCACCCTAAAAGATGAAAATATGAAACTCTAGAATTTTTTATATCTTCTACCAAGATACTTGTGTGTTTTTGTTGACTGATTCTTTAAATCTTTTTACGATAAACTCGAAATCAATTAGACGTAATTTTTTTTTAATTTTTCCAAGATTAATGGTGTGAACGCAAGTTAATTGTGTGCTAATTTCTTCTTAGTATATATCATTGTTTACACACGCACAACAAAATTGGAATTGGTAATGTTGGTTGAATTTTATCATATATCAATAATTAGAATATTTGAAAGCCTTAGATTCCAACGAAACATAAACTTTATGAGACCTTTTTGTTTAACAATATTCGAACTTCAATACTTTTCAATCTGAAAAGCAAGCAACGTGACAATCTTTTTATGCTTTGAATGGCCTTTCATCTCTTACCAAAATCGGTTAGGTAGATGGATCTGGTGAAGATATTGGAATTAACGTCAATTTATCAGATTTTTTTTTTCATTATTTAAAGATCAAAATAATTCAATTGATTAGAAAGTCAAACTTATAATAAAAAGTACTATTATTACTATCATTATTATGATCGTGTAATGAATTTAAACTTATGAGACGAATCAACGTTCCACAATGCACAATTCATGAAACATATACTAATTTTCTAGATATTGAATAGTAAGATTTGTCTGATGAGACAATTTAATATAAGTTAAATAAAATAAAAATAGAGTTGAAAGATTTTTAATGCATATGATCACTTATTAATCTCTTCATTCAATCTTGATGTGCAAAATCACCTTTTTTATACTCAATGTTTCACACGATGCAAGATATTCAAACTTAAAATATTTTGAAAATCGAATGGTCAAATATATATACTCACAAAAACTCATGTGAGACGGTCTCACGGATAGTTTCTGTGAGACGGATCCTTATTAATCATGTGTTGAATCAATTTTCACAAATTTCAATATGAATTGTTAAGGATGGGTTATGGGTTGACCCGTCTCACACAAAAAGATCCGTGAGATGGTCTCACATAAGACATACTCATATATATTATACTATTTTCTCTCTTGTGCCTTTCTCATGGGTTATAATATATGAGTTAGTCTCCTCACCTGGGCAACTGGTGCACATACAATTAGGGTCGGGTTCGGGTCGACCCGGATCCGCACACTTTTTTTATTTTTATTTTTTTGAATTTTATTTTTTCGCCTCAAACTGTTACCGTTATGTTATATGAGTGTGACTTTTATGTTATATAAGTGTGACCTTTATGTATAAATATAATAACCTTTATATACCCTAACTTAGAAAAAAAGGAAGAATGTTAGCAAAATTTGTACATATTTACCTTTATGTAATATTAGTTGCACCTATTTCCATCCTAAAAATGTGATGAATTTTGAAAACTTCCATTTTTTTCAAAGTTATGGATCATAAATGTCATAATATTTGTACATAAAGGTCACAAGAATTTTACATAAATGTCACAACAATACAACATAAAAGGTCTCAATTTGAAGTGAAAAAACCTGAAAATCTTCATTTTTTCTAAGTTATTGAACATAAAGGTCATAACATTTATATATAAAGGTCACACTTATATAACATAAAGGTCACATTCATGCAACATAAAGGTAACAGCCTGAACTCTGAAGCGAAAAAAAAAAAAAACCTAGGTACGCGGATCCGGGTCGGGTCACCCCAATTGTACCAATCCACATCCGTGCACCTGGTGCACATAAACATTTGCGATAATATATATATATATATTTGAGAAAAATACAAAAAAGATATGCTCAATTTTGTCGTCAATTTAATATCAAGTTGACATATGTTTTTGGCATTGTAAGTACAAACCGTTCATGAAAAATAAAGAATGGTAGAGAGAGGACGTGACTCATTAATAAATAAATGGCAGAATTATTAAGCACAAGATTTAATTGTCGTATATGTGCTTTTATTTGCTTATTTCTTATATCTATATTGTATATCCATAATAGACTCATCAAACTATATATCGATAAAATCATTGAAATTGAGGGGATTATATTTAGAATATCTTTTATAACTACAATGACTATAGTTAAGGTGATTAACAACTTAGTTATATATCAAATCGTTAAATCAGTTTAAATACCTCAAATTGTAAGAGATGAAAATTTAATGTAAATAATATTTAAGGTTGCATAAATAAAATTGGAAAAATTCAAAATATAGAGGATCAAAATTAGAAAACAAAAAATAGTTGTTAGAAAATGGAAATGTCTTACCTGACCAAAATTGAAATTAACCTTATTGTTATATCACAAATAATTTGTGCACCAGATCCATGCAATTAAACTTTTTTGTTGTTGCATTGGTCATCTAACTTTTGTATGAGTTGCAAATGATCATTCTCCTTTGTATGAGGCACCACCTTTATTTATGAGGTATTTTGTCATTTTAGATTTTAGTTAGGAAAATAAATTAGATTAATTTCTAAAATTAAAATTAAAATTTATTTGGATACAAATCTAAAGGAGGCTTCAGAGCTCAAATTTGACAATAAATAAAAGGAAGTTCATTCAAAATCGTAGCATCAGCAACAATAATTTCTTTTGACGATGAACATGAAATCTTTAATAGTTTTTTCATGATAGACACTACTCTTTTATGATACTCTTATATGGTAATTTTGTTATCTCATTTAATGGTTATAAATTAGACTACAATAGTCAGAATTATTATTAATTCATTTGTCAATTTTTGCAAATTTGATGATACATCAATATTGTCATGTGAAATAATATGTAATCATCCTGCTTTGATTGGGTGCTAGAATGATTTCTAATTAAGAAAAAAAATTGTTGTTGATACTAAGATTTTTGAATGAACTCCTTTATTTATTTTCAAATTTGGGCTCTGGAGTCTCCATTTAGTTTTTATACAAATAAATTTTAATTTTTTGAGAAATTAATCTAATTATTTTTCTAATTAAAATATACAAAATTATCCTCATAAATAGAGGATATGTCTTGCACATGATTTGATTTTTACAGGAAAATTATTTTCCGATAATTTTGGATGGTCATTTGCAACTTATACAAAGGTTAGATGAATAATTGCAACACAAAATAATTTAGATAGTTAAGTATAAAAAGGGTATACTTTAGATGATTATTTATAGTTAAACCCAATATTTATGTTCTTTTAGTTAAACAAAAGTGAAGATTTTAAGAAAAAATTCAGTGTAGTTTCCAAAAAACGCAGCTTTATGATTAAATTGATAGATTTAAGTAGTTGTTAACCGGAGTGGATTTACATCTTTGCCCTTTGCAGCATCAGTCTTGACCGGCGCGGCTTGCTTATTAGCCGAAGAAAAGCCGACTTTGTGGCTAAAAGACTCGGCGCAAAAGGCTTTCAACGAGCTGAAAATTGACATCGACCTCAAGATCGAATTCTATTGAATTCAAATACTATTCTTCTCTTCAAATATTTTTGAAGAAACTAATAATCTTTGTTCTCTAAATTAATGAAAAACTTGTGGAGAAAATTAATGTTGGAGTGGAAGTAGTATTTATATAGGAGGAAAACGTGTAAGCCCCGGTGCACGTCGAAGTTCAAATTCAGTGAATATCATTTATGGTCACATTTGACGGTTATTTGCCTCTCAAGTTGACTCAAAATCATATCTTGAGCTGTTTAAAATGAATTAGTTAGTTGTGTCGTATCGTCTCATCTAGGGCTATAAATGATATAATTTGAATTGAATGAATAACTGTTCAAACTTGTTTGGAATATAATCGAGCTATAAAATTTATGTTTGAGCTTGTTTGATAATAAATCGAATCGAGTTTGAATGAGTTTTAGTCGAATCGAGCTCGAGTAATTTGATATTTTTACACTTGTTTTTTTATTTTGTAATAATCGAGCTCAAGTTCGAGTTGAGCTTTATATTTTTTTTCAAATGCAAAAATATGTTTAAGCTTGATTGATATATTTATAAAATCGAACTCAAACAAAACTTTCAACAAGCAATCTCGAATTGAGTAACGAATAACTTGTTTGAAATCTCGGCACTAATCTCATCACCATCCATCAAAATGAAGGGTTGCGTTATTGATAAATGGATAGTAATTAAGAAAGTGGTTGGTCTCATAAATTTAATGTGATTAAATTGATTAATATAAGTTGATGTAAACTCATAGAATTAACAAGAAAGAATGAATGATATTTGATTAAAATCTGTATATGTATATCACTTCACAATTTAATAATAAATGAAATAAAAACGAATATTGAATTACAAAAAAGTAAATAAAAAAAGGTAAAAATCAAAAAGGAAGAATGGTCTCGAAACAGTTAAGGCCGTCGAGCTCTATAGCGAACCTCGGACCGCTCATCCTTCTCGCCGGCTCCGGTGTCGAATTTACATCTTTGCCCTTCGGAGCCTCAACTTTGATCGGCGCGGCCGGCTTATTAGCCGATGAAAAGCCGACTTTGTGGCCGAGTGACTCGGCGCAATAGGCTTCAAACGAGCTGAATATCGACATCGACATATATAAACCTGATTCAATTCGAATATTCTTCTTCTTCTTCAACAGAAATCTTGAAGAAACTAATAAACTTTTTCTGAAATTGAAAAGCTTGTAGAGAAAGAGTTGAAGTTGAAGTAATTTTATAGAGGAAGAAAACGTGTCGCGTGGAGGTTTCAATTGGATAACGGTTACATTGAATAGAAATGGTCAACTAATGGTCAATTGCAGGCAAGTTTGACTCTCTGGTTTGACTCCATGTCAATCTAACCACAATATATAAGTTTGACTCTCACGTTGGGTTAGAAATCATATAAATCTCAGATAAATTTTAAAGTTTGTCACATTATTACTACTATGAGTAATTAAAACATAATACCAATATATGTCTCGACCCATATTTAATTTCAATCTTCAAATCATTAGTCATTACATAAACTTGTGGAGCTACTTAAACAAAGTTCACTTTGAATTGTATTTCGAATTATCAAGAATGTGGATGCATTAAACAAACTCTGTGCTAAACGTGTGGTCAATTAATCATTAATTAACAACCATAATTTCTCCTTTCTTGAAATTCCCTACTTGAAAATAGACCCCTTACCTTGTTTCCATGAACTCGTAGCACAAGGAGATTGACCAATATCCTATTTGAATATAGTGTTAATTGCATATAAGGTTTTGAGAAATGAGTGAGAGGATTGAGAAATGGCAGCTTATGCAGCTCTGATTTCTCTAACCTTCACCATTAATCAGATCCAACAACATCTCCCATTTCTCTTCACCATCAACACCTTCACTCTCTCACTCAAAATCTTTCTTTCTTGCAGAATTTTCTTGAAAAAGATGAGTGCATGGAGAGCCGCATTACAGATGCAGCTTATGCAGCCGAAGATGTAATCGAATCCCATATAGTCGATCAGATTTATGCTGCATCCACAGGTACTCATGCTCAAAGCATCACTTCCATTGACTTTTACCAAGGTCTAGAGAAGGTGATACAAAACATGGATTTGATCAAGAACGAGTTGATGGAGATTGTTGAAGAGAAGAAGCTAGACAGGAGCCCAGCCTCATCAGCTGATCATGAGTATGAATTCTTC
Organism: Scutellaria baicalensis; assembly: GCA_005771605.1. Classification (NCBI taxonomy): domain Eukaryota; kingdom Viridiplantae; phylum Streptophyta; class Magnoliopsida; order Lamiales; family Lamiaceae; genus Scutellaria; species Scutellaria baicalensis. The sequence goes on along the minus strand of CM016721.1, from coordinate 68,353,846 downwards.
GGTTTCTGTTGGTCCAAAAAGAGACCTATTTCCATGATGCACAACAACACCAAGGTTGACTTTGGTGATATCTTAATCGATGTCATGGATAAGCTCCCCAGAAAAGATTGTGATCTCGAGATCATCCCCATTGTTCACTTTGACATTCTTGCTCGGGTTACGATTTCTCCAGAGTATAGCGTCAGGGAAATTCTTCTTTTAGCAAAATCCAACATGTCATGTGAATATTGGGAATATACTCTAGAAAATCTAAGTTCACTTATAAATCTGGAGAACAACGAACATTGCTTACAAATATTGCGCACGAGTTACAAATGTAAAGCCATGTTTTTTATATGTCGGAATTTTTCCTGAAGATCATAATATCTATATCCCTACCCTTGTTAGATTGTGTGTTGCTGAAGGGTTTCCGAAACCAATTGAGAAGAAAAGTTTAGAACAAGTTGCAAAAGAGTACATCAAAGAACTTATTGACAGAAATCTGCTTTCAGTTAATGAATTGAGCTGGAAAGGGAAAGCAAGATTCTGTAAAATCCATGACCTTGTAGGGGATCTATGCTTAAGAGAAGCGAAAAAACAAAGGTTTTTTAGCTTACAAAGAGAGAGTGATCTCAATATTCCTATTGACATGGATAACCAACGCGGCCGGTGTTTGTCTTCATGATAACACAGGGAAGGTTTTTCCCCCTCGATTCAATCAAGTAACAAAACTTATTCGTTCTTTAATTTTCTCAGCCGGAATTCATGTACACCTCCACCAGCTTCTATTAGTAGATTGTTGAGGGTGTACTCATGTTTTGATTTTGTTTATAGCTTTGATAGAGGTCATGAGTGGTACTCATGCAAAACCCAACAAGCAAATTTGCTCTACCTTTCTACATGTCGTTTACCTCAAACGTACATCAATTCTCCTTGTTCATGGCATCTTCTTAGGAACCTACAAACACTTGAGTGTGTTACCTATGACCCTGAGCCTTTGTTTGCACCATCTGAAATTTGGAATATGCCTTACCTTAGGCATGTTATTCTCAATGAACTAGAACTCCCGATTCCTCCCTATTCGGAAAACAGGACAATCTTGGAAAAGTTACAAACATTCTCAGGTATATTGAATCTCAAGTGCAGTGAAGAAGTGGTTAGGAGAATCCCTAATATCAAAACGTTGAAACTACTTTATTGTGGTCGTACGATTCAAGAAGAAGGGTTGCATAGGTTCTGTCTAAACAATCTTGGTCGTCTACAGAATCTCAAATCTCTAAATCTTGACCTTGGCGATGGTGGTACATTTGATATGACAATTCTGTCACAAATCTGCCTACACTTGTGCTGAAATAATAAAAGAGGAGCAGCTGAGTTATGGGATCGAAGATCTTCAAGTTCTAATTGATCAGTAAGAATTTAACACCATTTTATTTCCTTACTGCATCATCATTCCTTTTTCTACGAGATTAAACTTACTATAACAAATACCATAAGCTATAAAAAGAAGCTACGCAAAGCATTTTTATGTCTTATTAATATTATGAACACTTTCTCACATAATGAGCTCACATGTTTTCTATGCAAACTTAATATGGTCTCAGGTGAGTGAGGATCCACCGCCACCTTGCCACCATCACCTTCACCACCGCCACCTCTCTTGGAGTCGACATGGGTAAACTCCTGGCTTGACAATGAATGTCTACGCGAGAGGTTTTGATCTGGAAAAAAAAAAACAGATTGTAATGCTTAATTAGACTTGCAGCAAATGATGTATCAATTGCTCTTGGACCAAAAACTATATGTTAGCTCTCTGGCTTTGCAACTACTTCCTATTACATCTTTACAGTTTGTCACTATTATTCTGCTAATGATGTTGCAGTCAAGGAATTCTCAAGTTTTGTGTACATAGATTATATTGTGACATTTTACTAGGTCCCCAGCTTTGATTCTGTTGATGATTTTCTTGGTTCATTTTTCTACAAAACAATTGCGTAACTGTAAGCTACCAGTTTCCTGCATGTTCCAACTTCTCTGTTCAATTTCCTGCATGTTTTTGGATCTGTCATGTATTGAGTTGTTGTATGAGAATTCACTCGTTTCCCTTTTCTTGTCCGATGTGGTTTTTGTTGGTGATTGCGAATGCATCGGAGTAGATTATTGGGAAGGAGAGGAAGAGGAATAAAAGCAAGCTTGATGTGGCAAGTGAAAGGCTGCACACCAAAATAAAATAAATTGTGCTCTTGAAAAAATATGTAAAACAAATGATTTGCAACGTTCAGCTGATGTATTACAACGTGTATTATATATATTTGAAAGGTGTACTGTTTGTCCAAATCAGCAATTCAACCATGTAGGATTCACATATAATTCAGGTTAAACTGGAACATCCAAATTGAAATTGACCTAAACTCGCAACATCTCAGAATTTAGTCTAAAATCATGAGTCTGAAAAGTGACAAAGGAACATTACCAAACATTAAAAGTCAGATAACAATGTGATCTACAGATTTGTTGGCAATGAAATTACCAAATACTTGTGCAATTTCCTTCCCCATTCAACAAAAGAATGGTCATGGACATTGTAATCAAGCAAGAACAGAGAATATAACAAGTCATTTACATTGAAAGCAAGCAAGAACAGAGCATTGTCACACATTGTAATCAAGCCCAGAAAAAAAGAAAGCACTTCATGGAACAATAAATCCTATCAAGAGCATATGAGAGAAAAGTAGCTTCTCTTAAACAAAATAAGAGAGTCCAAATGAACCCATGATAGAAAGCCAAAAACAAAAAAAAAGAATGATGGCACCAATTAACATCTTAAATAAGAAAAATCAAGTTCTTCATATCAGAAAACCCCAACAGCTTTGCAGTACAATAAAAGTAATCGTTCAAAAGGAAACAAAACTCGGCATTGAGCTAATTTGCAACTCAAATTAGTCTGATTCTGATTCCTAACTTTGACAAAAAAAAACGATAAAATCCTTAAACACATTCCTAATCAAACAAACCGAATCCCATGTCGTCATCGCTCTCCTCCTTCTCCTCAACCTGCAAACATAGTTCAATTAACGATCAGCATTGTTAATTTGTTCCAACCAAATGTTACAACTGAAAATAACAATTACGTTTTGCAACACATTACCAGTTGTTTGTTAATATCTAAAACAAGATAACAGATTCACCATGGCAAAAGGAAGAGAACTTTTCTCTACATTTTCATATATCAAACTTTATATATAAACAAAACAATCCTATTGCTCCCTTGAAATCTAATAATCTGTAATTTTCTCATATTTGATACTGTAAATTCAAAGAACTTAATTATCATCTAATGCCAAAGCAAAAAAACTACCCTTAGACACTTCATATCAGGAAATCCGCATCGAAATAAACAACATAAGAATCGCAATTTCAGAACAAAAATCAATACCTTTTTCTCCTCGACAGCAGGAGCGGCAGCGGCAGCGGCGCCACCGGGCGCACCGCCGGTCGGAGCAGACATGGCGACGGCGGCACCACCACCAGATCCAACATTCATAACCAAATCGTCAACGTTCTTCTTCTCGCATAGCTTGGCAAAGAGGCTCGGCCAGTACGATTCCACCGACAAATTCGCCGCCTTCAACAGAGTCGCAATTTTCTCAGCCTAAAACAAAACAAGAAATCATCAGAAACTTCACAACTCAATTTATGTGCGTGGATACACTCAAATTTGCAGCATAAGAAAACGTTACGGTGACGGGGATGCCATCATCGTGAAGAATCAGAGAGGCGTAGGTGCAACCAAGCTCTCCAATCGACATTGTTATTTTCTGCAAGGAAGCGAAGTGGAAATCTAGGGTTTCTGCAATGTGACTGCTGAATTTAAAGTCAGAATTAGGGTTTCTAATCTTATATGTGAGAAGTTGGAGCTAATATTGCAAGTTGCCCCCTGGAGTAGAAGATGCATCCAAAAAAACCCATCTAAGTTCTAGAAATGTCAAATTGACCCCTACTTAATTAGTTTAAACTAAAAAATTAAGAGGGCTTCATCAATGATACTTGGACTAATAATAAGCGAACTGAGCCCAATTTCATACCTCACGAGTGTATTCGAGTCTGAACGAATCGAATAAATTTTATTTTAAATTATTCATGAATTCACTAAAATTAAATAAATTGTATTATATATTTTAAAAGGTATATTATTTTTACTAAAATGTATAATTTACTCAAAGAAATAAGTTCAATTAAAAAATCCACCACCATAAGTAAAATTATACTCCCTCCGTCCCGCTCTATTTTGTCTACTTTCCATTTTTGTTTGTCCCATCTTATTTTGCCAGCCCAAAAATGGCAAAGAAAAATTTACTCTCTTACCCCTCCATTTTTTTCATTTTACAACTTTTGCACTCAAAAAGCACACATTAATTACAAAATTGCCACTCAAAAACATTAAAATAACACATCACATTAAAGTCAACAGTTTTTTCTTAGGCTCCGTACCGGTCAAAGTAGGCAAAATAACCTGGGACGGAGGGAGTATAAATCAAAAGTTAAATGTTAAACTATTAGTGTTATATTTTGCAAGCTATTGACTCGTTCATGAATTAGTGTGGTATTTTCTAAATTTTGAGTTTTGGTATGAATATTAACTACTTTACTAAATGACTTTTTGTGTGTGTCAAGTCTAGTTTGAATAGGTCAAGAAAGGTTGGATAGTTTTATCACTTGAAAAACAAATATTGTTGTTGTAAGTCAATTGAGTAGGATTGTAAATAAATCCTTTTATATACATAGTTTTATCCTTTTAAATATTGGTGCATCTATAATCTCATATATTTTGCAATTCACAATCAGACAGCAATGCAGAGTTACATTTTTGTAGTAGTAAAGATTTGGCAAAATATGCAGAGTTAGATGCCAAGGTTGATATTTACCTGCAATGGGCAAGGTCTTCTATTTAGAACTCCCACAAATGAATGAAAGTTGATGCAACTATATTATTTATTATCCAAACTGAGATTCAAATATATTATCAAAACTAGTTTTCATATGATTGAACATGAAAGGCCACAAGCGGTGAATGTCATGTCCGTACAATCCAAGCAACATCAATACACAACCACAATTGTATGTTATACATGTGGTGTATACTGACAATATCGAATATGAGACGAAATAATATTTTGAATGGAATAGCAAGTTACAAAACCAATACACTAAAAGAAAGCTCTGTGACTATGAACAACGATCATTTTATCTCATTGAACATATTTTTTTCTGTAATCTTCTGTGGATGCTCTGCTAAGATAGGCAATGAGCTGAAGAGAAGATGCAGATTTATTATCTGCTATCTGTAAATTAATTTCCATCTGCCTCTTTGGAAATTAGTCTAACTGACCGCTCAGTATAGCTGATTATCAAAACAATGTGTACATGGGCGTCAACAGAATACAAGAAAAATTCATCGAAACACTAGTATTTCACGAAAAGGGTACTTGTCAAAACTGTAACAAACAGTGTCCGACGCCTAGCCCCAGTGAACTGCTACTACTCATCATCACAAAATTATATGGTCAGAGAGTTTGTTCGCATCACTGCTATTCTAAATCAATAGAATTATTTCTGACATCATATTTGGATTTCAAATCCATGTACAAACAATATGAAAGCTACATTGTGTAAAGGGCCCTATCTTCTCATAAGAAGCTAGTGAAATGGTGATATATATAAGAATGTAAGGAATTTGAGCCCTAGTATATAAGAAAATAACTTCGAAAGCAGGATCAGGATGGACTTTTATATTGTGCTTCCAGTATGCTAGAGTTGGAATATCAGCTTTATTCACATACAAACTGCAGGACCAAATCATGAGGAAGCAACTTCTATTAGAGATTCAGTTTTCAACTTTACATGCAATGGCATTTCCACAGTGCTTAAGTTTATGAAGATATTTTGATCAGTGAGGAAATATGGAAATGAAACAGGCACCATTACAAATGAGCAAGATAATAACTACCTCTCAATCTGAAAAACAATGTATCTTCTATGTAAATGAAGAGTGCACGAAGCAGTGGAGAATAAATGTTAGCAGTAGTTCTAACAAGAACATTATTTTCATTAACACATAAACGAGTTTCGATCACAGCAATTATAATAGCAGAACATAAACTGCCACATCTATTCAGCTAATAGGGAACTCAGCCAATATCGAACAAACTGGTGGAGACAAGATAAATAACCATCGATATAACTAGAAAACTATCTACACTTAACACAAACTAAGTTACAAATAGCAGAATATCAATTCCACACTATCTCGTCAATCAACCCAACAAAGAGAGAGCTTGATCCAAGTTCACACATACTCATCCAATAAAACATTGAAAACATCAACTCCCCCATCCTTTCAATTACCACTTTCCAACAATCATGTTAGCATACAGGTTAAGAATGACAGCCAATCAAGAACGGAAACATATCACTACCTCACACTTTCAGCATTTGCATCTTGTTCCCAAATGCAACGGCAATCCAATCGGGCTGTGCCACCGACCATTGAAGCTGGTTAATCTCTGCAGTCGTAGAGTACATCGACATGGGATCAATCCCATTGGGCCCAGCAACAGTGGGTAACTCCCAAAGCAAAGCCTGCCCATCATCCCCTGCAGAGCAAATATGCCTACAGCTCTGTGGTGCCCAAGCAATGGCGTTCACACTAGCACTATGCCTCTCCAACTCAGCCACTGGCATTGTGGGAGACCTAATATCCAATATCACAATCTTATTACTATCCATCAAAATCGTGGCCATGTATCTCAAATCCTGCTTATTCCAAGCCAACCTCAACAATGGCGTATCAGGCATAGGGCTCTCGTAAATAATCGTGGAATGCTCCTTATCTCTCAAATCAAAGATCCTCACTGAACCATCAGCTGAAACTGAAGCAAAAACCCCAGCTTCACCCCAAGCTAAATCATACACCTCCTTATCATGCGCAATCAGCTGCGTTTCCACGACCCCCTTTTCAATATCCCAAATCGTACAAGTCGTATCAATACTCGAAGTCCCAATTATCCGTGGCTCCACCTCGTTCCAATCAAACGAAGTTAAAGGAGCAGAGTACTCACTGGTTTTACTATTATTGAGCGTGGAAACGGCCTCAACTGAAGAATCCTTCACCTCCCAGAGGCGGAGGAAGTCGCCGGAGGAGGCCAGGAGGTTCGAAGGGGCGGAGACGGAGGGGTGAAACAGTAATTTCGTAGGGGGGTAGGGGTGTTCGAAGGAGAGAGAAGGGACGGGCTTGATGGAGGAGCAATCTTCCGAGAACGAGAGAATATCGACGCGGTTCTTCAATTCCTCGATGAAGCTACCGACGGCGATGCGGCGGCGGTTCGCGGCGGAGATGGCCATGGCATAGATAGGGTAGGAGGAGTTATATGTGACCACATTTTCGGAGCGGGGGTGAGATTCTTGAGTCGAATTGTCCATGAAAATTGGTTAATTTTATGGAACTGGAAGCGAATCAAGAATCTCTAGGGTTTGTGATGGGTATAATTTTTTCCAGATTTATTCAATTTTGACTCTGTGGAATGGTAGCTTGAGTTGAAGCTTCTTCGACGTTGAAGATGCGTGGTTTACATTGACTGCCGGCCAGTGGGACCCACCTTCACCTCAAATCGCCTTTCAAGAAAAGTAATCGCCTTTCCAATATTATTATAGGTCTGGGCCTGTTGGGCTTCCTTGTAAGGCCCAACTAAAACTACTGACCCATTAGTATAACATCTCTTTTATTAGAGGTTTAAATTAAAACAAGAAGAAAATTCTAGAGGAAATATTATGGCAATTATCATATTTTATTTCTTCTAGTGTTTCAAAATAACAATCATATGTTAAGAGTAAGGACAACCTCATTAATTAACACTTGACATGAATTAAAAATAAATATAAGATAAAACATCAAATTAAATGAATGATTCAATTTTATTTGTGCACCTTTCGCTCTTAAGTCTTTTTTTTCTTTTTATATTTGATAGATATGTTTTGTAGAAATCAAGGAGAAAAATATCTAGCTAGTTAGTGACAACAATATATTAGTCTCTTAAAAGAATTTTGTAATCACTTCATCATTAAAAACAAAAATCAAGATGTGTTGTGTTTGTAGCTTTGTGAGGTTGATTTTGTCTGAAACATAACAATGCAATCTGATCAAGTCACCCTAAATATTATCACTCTAAAATCCACACAATTATCTCTATGGAATGATGATTGGAATTGCAAACTCAAATTTAATTATTATCAATGTTTCGATTTACCTCAACTTTTAACTAAATCGTCCTAAATTATTGTTAGTGTCCCACTAAATTTTAGAAAAAGAATCTTGGAGGGAAAGAGAATATAAATTCATAAAAACTCATGTGAGACAGTTTCAACGGATAGTTTTTGTAAGACATATTCTCATTACCCATGGATTGAACTCATATCCACAAATTTTCATATGAATTACTAGATATGGATTATGAGTTGACCCCGTCTCACACAACACCTACTTAAATAAATTTTAGTTGACATTTTCGAAAGGTAATTGAATCCTTGAAGTTCAGGTCCATTAAAAAAACCGAAGGCCCAAGAATTAAAAGCTACCAAGTATTCAATATAGGAAATTAGGATATTAAATAAAACAATTAATTTCAAATCATAAATCATGATATATTAAGTTACAACTGGGAGGGGGTTCAAACTTGAAGCCATACTCAAGAAGAGAAAGAGAGATGTAACTGTTGTTAGGCTAACTTTATGAGTACAAAGGGTTAATCTATATCTATATATATCTATACTAAAGGAATAACCAAGAGTGACATGTTTAATCCTATTTAATTATAATTTAACTTTCAATTAATTCATTTAGTATTTATAATCTATTTAATGAGATAATAATAATTGAATAATAAAGTGTTAATAACTATGATTCATAATAAAATTGTGAATTATGAAATTTTGGACAAACATTTTAATTAAGTTGATATTTGCAATTATATTAATTGAAAATTAAAAAATTTCACACAATTAAAATTTAAATTCATACTAATTAAATTAAAAATTAATGATAAATAATAATAATAATAAAATTTCTCTATAAATAACAATTTTTAAATTTCTTAATTAGTATTAAAATACTTGTGTGATACATGGGGCTTACGCTAGTATATATATAAAAGCAGGATATCCTGCCAAAAATAACTGCAATAAATTATCTACCTATTAAATAATTACTATTTTAAGAAACCTATTAATTGCTTTCATATTGTATTTATTGTAAGAAACTCAATATAAATAAATACAAATAAACCTATTTATTGTATTTTAAGAAACTCAATACAAATAAAAATAAATGAACCTATTTATTGTATTTTAAGAAATTCAATACAAATAAATAAATATTTAATTTAAGAAATCAGTTATGATACTCAATTTAGTATTTATTGTATAGAAATTTCAAATAAAAAAAATAAATAGATAAATAAGATGAAATAAGGGATTATATATTTATTATCTCTCATCTTATTTTTAAGTACTTATTTTAAAGGGTAAATTACAAAAAATAACTCCACCTATCGACTTTTTTCAAATTGCAACCTAATCTTCTTCTTTTTTTTAGATTGCAACCCAGTCTTTCTGTGGTTTTGTCGATTGCAAATTTTCCGGTGAAATGGAGATTAATTTGTTCACTTTGCAACCTAAACTTTGTTTTTTTGTTTTTTTTATCTAATTGCAACCTGAACTTTGTGTTTTTATCAGATTGCAACCAAGAATGAAAATTTCGATTCCGGTAAAAATATAGGTAACTTAAATTTACGGAAATATCGTGAAAATATCGATATCGATGGAAATATGGGTACATATATTTATTGTTATTTTTCCTAGTTGTATCTTTAATACTACTAGTTGTATTAAAGAAAACGAATTTGCTCAAATTGCAATTTAACCAACTTTTTGAATATTAGCAAATATAACATGTACTTTCGTATTTTTTGCAATTTTAACCAACATGTTAACTATCATCATTTTCAAAATAGAACAATGACTTAACATAAAAAAATGAAAGTTATTTTGAAATGATAGAAGTTATTACGAAATAAACATACCCGAATATGTCTGTTGTTTGAATTTACAAAAAAATATGAAAATTCATGTTATATTTTGCTAATATTCCAGAAGTTGGTTAAAGTGCAAATCATAATTTATGATATTCACATTAATTCTCTGGATATATGGCCATGGATGGTTAATTGAACTCTAGTTCAAATTATTTTAAAGACATTTTTCATACACTAGATTGAGTTGATTTATTTTGACATGGAGAATCAAGGTTAGTAGACTTCATTTCATCAAATATGGCTATTAAAGAGTGACACTTGTGTGCTCCAGGGGCATGATGCCCTCAAATTAATTATCATATGGTTTTAAATATATATTCTACAGGTATCATGTATATACTCTTTAGGTATCACATTTATACTCTTATATATATATATATATATATATATATATGATACCTGTGGAGTATATTTATAACACCAAGAAACATAACACCTATGGAGTATATATATAACACCTGACGAGTATGTATACAACACTTAGATTTGTGTCCCTATGTGCTCCAGGGGTATATAAGTTTTTGTCGTTATTAAAATATGTTATATCCAAGTATCGAAACCTATTCCAAAAAATTTAGAGTTTGATAGATTTATATGGAATGGATTAAATCAAATGTTATGTTTATTTATCACTTATATATTTAATATTAAATTATGAGCAAGTCTTGTGTGAGACCGTCTCACGAATCTTTTTTCGTGAGACGGATCAACTCGTAACCCACACTTAGCAATTCATATGAAAGTTTGTGGATATGAATTCAATTCATGGATGATAAGGATCCGTCTCACGAAAACTACTCATGAGACCGTCTCTCATGAGTTTTTGTGTTAAATTATATATAGTAAATTTTGTAAATTGTATCTTCTATTATGTGGATTTGAAGATGCGTATCTTTGAAGATGGATGCCACGAAGGAATGCAGAAATTAGGGTTTTATAATATAGCAAGAGATTGGAACTTGAATGAACTCACAATTCACTAACCCTAAAAAGGGCCCAAATCTGTGCTCACCAAAAGTTAAGCCATTATTCTGATTTGCGGCCCACATTTTCCTTTTCATTTTACATCTCTTTAGTAGCATTACTTTTTACACATAATTCATAGAAATAATCGATCAAATAAAAAAAAAATTATTATAGTCAAATTCATAAAAGAACATATTTTTATTGTAAGAATAGCATGCCTATATATGTGTAATGCGTAGTTTATACATTGTACAATAGTGATGTGTGGTGTGTAGTTTGTGTATTATTACATGAACCGTGTAGTTTTATGGTTCGTTAATGTACGGTCAAGTGTGTGACCCATGTGCAAATAGTGTAATTTTTTTTATTTTTGGGTACGTGTAATTCAAGAAATATGAACATGTGTGTATATTAGATTGTGTTATTTGAGATTGAAACTCATTTCATTTAGGACATTTATATCAATTTGGCTGTAAAAACCGTTTTGTTATGTTTGTGTTTGTTAAAAAAAAAAAAAAGTAGGTCTTATGTGAGACCGTCTCACGGATCTTTTATCGTGAGACAGGTCAATCTATAACTCAAACTTAGCAACTCATATGAAAGTTTGTTGGTATTAGTTCAATTCACGGGTAATAAAGATCCGTCTCACGAAAACTATACGTGAAACCGTCTCACATGAGTTTTGATGAAAAATATTTATGATCATATTTGACTAGTTTTATGGTTCTCTTACTTTATATGTTAATTGAGAATATATATATATATATAATACACATTATGTGATATAGTTATTTTATAATATAAGATAAAAGACATGAGAAAGAGTATTAATTGTGTACAAAAGTCATGTGAAACTATATTATATTATAATTTTGTGAGACTAAATTCCAATTTCCATAAATCAATCATATTATTTCACTCATCTATGAACCAATAAGAATTATGGATTCTAAATTCAATGTTAGTTATATAAAATTAAGTTCATCGATCACAAGAATCATACACTAAATTTATAATATTATCAACAAGACAAGTTTACAATATTCAAAGGACAAGTCACAAGTTGAATTATAATGTTTTCAATGGATGGCTAGGAAATATCGATATATAGTGATCAAAACATATGACTCGGCATTAAGAAGTTAGCACAACAACCACGTGGAAAATCTTTTTCATTCACACCATTATTGAACAAACAATTACACATCTATCTATATATAAAAAGAGGACAGTTGGCAAAATTTTACCATTTTCCCTCCAAGAAATGTCTAATCAATGTTTTAGATAATAAAATAATTGTAAAAGAAAATTAATATGTTATTTACCTCTTTTTCAATATAATATATTTGCTACCCTTTATTATTATTATTATTATTTTGTTCATGATCATTCTCCATTTTTGATAAATAATTTAATTATTTTTTATTTTGTTAACTTTAAGTATTTAATGTCTATAATTATTCTCATTATCAATTTTACAATTAAAGAAATTTTAAAATATCTTTTTATAATTATGAGAAATTTTGTATACAAATAAATGTTTAAAATTTATATTTTTAATTGGTTATTTTTTAACCAATTAAAAAAATCATTATATCATATTATTTATCGAACCATAAGAAAAAATCAAAAAAAATATAAAAACAAATAGAACATAAGTTTTCAAAATTTAATTTTTTTTTTTCAATTTTACAGTTTAAAAATTTTAAGATATTTTTTGTAATTATAAGAAGTGTTGCATATAATAAAACTTATATTGTTGATTTGTCACGTTTAACTAACTCTTAATATCATTGATTTATCGAATTAGCTATCAAGACATGAAAACAATTCAACAAAAGACAGTGACAAATAAAATATAAGTTTTCAATTTAATTGTAATAACATAATGTTTAGAATTATTCTGATTATTAATTGTAAAGTTAAAATAAATTTTAACATATTTTTCAGAAAAATATTTAATAAAAATAAATATTTCAAATTTATATTGTTAATTAATTAGTCATTTTTAAATAACTCCAAAATTTGTTGACCTATTAAATTATTTATCAGACCATAATTTTTTTTATAATTAGAAGACAAATAAATAGTTAATAAACTTTTAAATTTGTTGTTTAAGTTATTAATTAATTTATTAATAAATTTTGTATTCCAACTTTTTAATATTATCAAATTAAATTTAGAATGACATGTACAATTTGTCTTATTTGAATTCAGAATAACACGCTACCAAAAAAAAAAAAAAGAATGCAAAAGGAAGCTCTGAAAAACGCACGAGAGATAGGTGAGATTTCAACGAAATTCTACTTTTTTCAATTAAAACTCTACTTTACCTAATGACTTTTTAAAATTATAAAATATAACTTCAAAATAAATATAGATATGAAAAATATAGTTCTATATTGTACAATGTTTATAATAATAAAAGATATATGAACAACATTTTAATATAACAATTATATAAAAAATTTACAAATTTTATGTATCACTACAATGAATAATTAACCGCGCGTCGCGTGGGTAAATTACTAGTAATATATATATACACATGTTAGAGACGTATTATTATAACTATTTAATTAATTAATAAGCTGATTTTATATCTTTTACTAGTAATATATCCACGCATGGCAGGATGAATTAATAATTATAATAATGATAAGATTGATGTATCGATAAATCAGGTATGATTTGTAATAAATCAAGAAATCACCCTTATTCAACTTATTTGACAACTATATTGAAAATATAAATACACAAAAAAACACAGAAAAAAAAAACAATAAATAAATAGTGTCTAATAAGAAGGATAACATGTGTACATTTAAAATAAAGAAGTTTAATTTGCAATAACATTTTTTATCTAATATTTTTATAAATATTATTTGGTTTTGTTTTATATGTATAAACAACGAAGTACACTTATAATAGATCTTCGTTTGTATTTTTTATTTTTACATTTAATATCAATTTACAACAAATTCGCACTTGTATGTTATCATAAAAATGTTAAAATAAATCAGAAACCCTCAAACATACATTTTCATTTTTTAATTTTATATATTTTTAATATGAAGATTACATTTAACATCATTACAAATATATTATATATTTAAAATTAATATAAAATAATATATTTATTGTAGTTAAAAGAATGATAAAAGATAATGGATATATCATTACTTGCTTTATCTATTTATTTTTTGTTTGAGTTTCTAAATAAAATATTAAATGAATTTGATAAGATTTCTTAAATTAAAATTTTATATGTTATTATTAAGAAATGAAAAATGAATGATATTGATGATTTTTAAAATGGAAATATTTAATAAATGAAAATTTTATTGCGTTATTTCTGACTTGATATCCTGTTTTATATATATATATATATATATATATATAGATTTTAGTTTATTGTTGTTAATTTTTTATCTATGGACATAATAATTATACATAAGAAAAAAACAGTAATGGCATAGTATACAATTTGAAATATGATGGAAATAGAAGATCCCATTTAATAATATATATACAACAATATCCAACCCTTACAATATTCTTTCCATCAACATTATGTAATTATACTCTGCATTAACAATATAAAAACACAATATGAATTAAATATTGTAGGAAATATATGATTTTCATTTCTAATGTTCACATGCAAAATATTATACTATAGATTATTAGGCCTAATTGCACCATCTCTTCAATAATACAATTTAATCATGGATGCTTTACAATTGATAATATTATCTCCACTACAAACGATGTCGTTTTAGAGATTCATTTAAATGAAAATAATTTTTATTCTTGACATATAACATGCTTATCAGCTGGGTATATTAACTCGAGTTGTCAGAAACTAAAATCTGTGATGCGAGTTTCAATAAACATGGATTTTTTTTTCTTAGATTTAAAAATGTAAAATTAAATTTAAAAAAACTCTGACCTTTTTTTTAACAATTAAATTATTTATGAATTATAATATACGAGAATATTTTATTAATTTAAGACTTGACCAGAATATCATACAAAATAGAAAATTTAGTGTAATAACGACATACATAAAAACTGCAAAAAAGTGGAAGACAATAAACGCGACAATGATATTGACGAAAATGCCCCTTATTTCAATGGGCATCTGCTAAATCCTCAATGGGACAATTCAACAGAAAAAATAAATAATAAATTGTGACAGCCAATATCGCAAAATTTCTATAAATTTATAAACAGAAAAATAAATAAATGAATTTATTAGCTATGTTTATTATTGTAAGTATTGATATATTTTTCCAGAACTATGAATCCAGATGTGAGTTTTATGACAAATAATTTACAAAAACATGATAAAACAGTCGTAATTTTAATTTATGCTCGCTAAGTACCAATCGTGATCTTAGCAAAATAAGAGTGTATTTATGAATTATCGAATAAAAAAATTAATTATAAAGGCAACGATTTTAGAACGTGGAATATGGTTGGAACGACTCATAATTAATTTCCTGCATCACCTATATGGTCTCTAACTATTTTTAAATTCAAATTTGAAATTTTTATATGCAAATTGGTTGTATCAATTCATTTTCGTCAAGTTTAATAATTAAGGTTAGTAGACTTGGTATCTTAGTCTTGTTGGTTGACCTAAACTTTTCCAAGAAGTGTTGCTTTAACAGAACGTCTGCTCTGTCAGCCCATGTTTAATAAGACAATTAATATATACATTGTGTAAATTGATATTTATGATATGATCTTTATAATCTTATAATATAAATCGCTCTTTTTTCAAGTTCGAAAATAGTTCAGGCTACGTTTTACACACTTTGCAAACATATAGATGGTCCTTTTGAAATTAAATTTAATAATGAATTTGATTAAGTGACAAGTTTGAATTTTGTAATACTCCACAACTAGGTAGTCTAGGTCAATGGCATATAATCATTCATAACTAAAGAAATCAATTAAATTAATTAATACATTTTGAGAATAGTGTCAACCTCACTTAGGCAAAACCTACAAATTAAGATGATAACATAACACACTAACATATATATTCCATAATTATTATATGATAATCTAGATTTAACATAGTGATTAGCTGAGTCACTGATTAATTTGGAGGTGATGAAAAAGGGAATCGGCCCAGAACTTATAAAAATGTTATCTTTATATGCACTTTTGTCTTAAATATATGCCTATAATTTAAATTCTAAATGGTTATCACATATATATGCCTATAATTTCCCATACTTGATAAAATAATGTGACAAATTCTAGGTTCCAAATCATGTGAGTCATCGTGCATATCATAAATCACTTCAGTGTTGTCCTTATCATGCTTTCATATACACAAATTTATGTCTATAGTGCTCATATTTATCCTTCCATCTCATTGGAGTAAGTGATGTGTTTTGTTGATGAAAATAAAAACAAGATACCAACAAAACAAAAGAAAAAAAGGAAAGGTGGTTTTTCTTTTCGATTGTTAATATTATATTTTTATAGAGAAATCTTTTTGGATAGATATCAAATTTAGTAGATTAGACTACCAAGTAATTAAAGTGAAGGTTTTACTGAATAAAAACTCATTCAAAATTAACTCTGCATTAGTGTAACAACATTATCTCAAAAGGCCTAATGCAAAAGAAAGAAAACCCAAATTATTTGATTACTCTAAAGATTGTTGCTTAGACCACAATTTTGAAAATTGGGAGTAATTGTGACGCAATTATGGTTTTAGTCAAAATCAGTTGATAAAAAACATGAAAAATTGTCGCGTGAGACTTTATCAACTTTATGATTATCTGACTCTATACGTTTTTCAAAACTTACAAATTATGGTTCGTAATTAATCAAGTTGTATTATGAGTGGACATCCATCAATTATGTCTTTTAATGACGTATAATGTCTCATATCGAAGTTGGAGGTGTGAAATGACTAAATTAAATAGGTTTCACAAAACACAAATTAATCCTTACCAAGTTTAAGGGCAAAAAATAAAACCCAAACTTGTCCGAACTGATTTTTCTTATAACTTAGAGAAAATAGAAGGAATCGAAGGAAATTAAATAGAAAAAAAGAGTAGAAACTGTATGTATCTTGACCACTTCCAGAAGCTTATGAAAACGTATATTCCTTTTCTTTTATAGAGAAAGAAGTTATCTTCTTGCGTTTTGTTTATGTTAGAATTTTTTATATTTTTGTGCGGTGTATACGTTTCAATATTATACTTTTTTTTTTAAAAGAAAAACTCTGCTTCTCTAAATTGACAAGATGATATTATAGTATAATACTAATTAAATTACCTAATCAGTTTTGTTTTACATCATTTCATAATTACTATTCAAATGAAACAAGTACAAAATGCAAAGTACTGCAAGAAAGTGGTTTTTCTCCACTTTGACCTTTTTATCTTCCCAATTAAACAAGATTATTTAATTGCAAAACCATTAATATATATTTCTAGGAAAAAGAAATTAAAAGTGATTTAAAAAAAGACCAATATTATGGTCAACCTTGTCTAGTGTATTCTCCATCCCACCCCACCCCACCCCCATATACATGCATCTTGTGTATATATGAGCTAACATTACTACACATACACAACACTTATCTGAGTTTCTCAATTACAACATACAATTAATACAATGGAAGCTCAGTTAGTCTCCAATGGCTTCAGACACACCAGTCTTCCACTCAGCTATGTCCGGCCCGAGTCCGACCGGCCCAAACTCTCCGAAGTTGAAGAGTTTCACAATGCTCCTATCATTGATTTGGGCTCTGATGATACACAATTCATTGTTCAACAAATATCTCATGCTTGTCAGCATTATGGCTTTTTTCAGGTCATTATTATTATTATTTTCTATTAAAATAATGCTGTTTTACCTACAACACATTCTTTCTTTCTTTATATTACAAGGTTTTTCCTTTTTATAATAAATATTTTTGATATTGTAGGTGATAAATCATGGGGTGTCGAGAGAGACGATGGAGAAAATGGTGGACATGACGAACGAGTTCTTCAATTTGCCTTTGGACGAGAAAATGAAATTATACTCGAACGACCATTCAAAGAATGTACGATTGAGCACGAGTTCAAACCTACATAAGGAGAAAGTTCACAATTGGAGAGATTATCTTAGGCTTCATTGTCACCCTTTGGACCAGTATGTCCATGAGTGGCCAAACAATCCCACATCTTTCAAGTAAGAATTCATCTCCCTCTTTTTATCTACTACCATTTTCCCATCTTTCTACAATTAACTCTTCATATCTCCCAAAAACCAATATTCATCTCATGTTTGATTGTATCGATCGATCATCAACATATGTATATATATATGTAAGTATGCATTGAATGTGTTGGTTGTTCATATTCCCTGATATTATTGTAATGCATTGAAACTTAAGATGCACGCTATATAAATTATGCATGGTTTTATATAAATAAAGTTAATCATTAATAATTTCAACTATCTAATTTATATTCATGTAGCATGTGCATCTCCATATAAATAGTAAACTCACGTGTTATATTAGTTGTCTTTTTTTTTTTTGGTTCTATGAAGTAGCTAGCACTCTATATAGGAATGGACCTTCATAGGTCCATAGCTAGTGGTCTATTCATAAAATTTTATATTTAGATAAAATTATTCTTTTTTCTTTTGGTCCATATAGTTTCAATTATTTTATTGTTTTCCACGTCCAACGTGAATTGGTTCATTACAATTAAAAGTAGTGAAATTTGCCATTTTATTATTTAAAGAAAATCAACTGAAATCTTCACAGACTTAAAACCTTCAAATACTTCGTTTGTTCATATTTGATGGACAAAAAGCCTAAACGTACAATTTATTAATAAAATATAAGCACCATAACGTTCCAATTAGAACTGCTTAATATTTAATAAACAGACACCACACGATTGATTTCCATAAAAAAACTAAAATAAACATTTATTTTAATATGATGTCACATGCTACCTCCGTCCTAAAATAAATAACGTTTTAGCAACTAAAATTTGTCCCAAAATAATTATCGTTTTCGTATTCCAAAACATATTTACATGCAATATACCAAATATGCCTCTATTTACTCATCTCCAATTAAATGTGTTAAAAAGATAAAACTCCTCATTAATTAAACTTAAAATAGGGGTAGATTGGACTTTTTATCACATTTCTTAATATATGTGCAGAAGACTAAAACGTCATTTATTTTGGGACGAAGGTAGTATTTAATTAGTAGAACTCTTGTATCTAGAACTTATAATCCATCTCGAATTTTGTAAATTTCATTTCAAGAAATTAATATATGTGAAACCCTATTACAGTACTATTATGTGAGTTTTTGTGTATATCCTAGGTCATATATCGATATTCTACAATGTAGTGATTCAATTTCATAATTTGTATATAGATATTTGGATTTCACCTTTTTATGACATCAGAATATTGACGTCAGCAAGAGACGTCATTTTTAAGCATAGTGAAAAGCGTGTTGACGTGGGCTAAAGAATTCTGCATAAGCTACGCAACAATTTTATAATAAAACATTTTTAATAATATATATCAGTGATTGATCGACATTTGAACTAAGTGGAAAATATTAGTTGAATATTACAATGGCTTGTGTGGATCTCAATCATCACTTCTAGATTTCGGCTGTGACATCAATTCTTTTAATATTTATATTTTGAGTGCTTAAATAATGTAGATCAATATCACTTTTGTTACTCCTCATCAATTTCATTATATAAGACAATTAATCAATACTTTTCATGATTTTATTAAAATGAATTTAGTTTATGGCTAATTAAGTTCTCTTATGAAATTATATATCCAATCGTCTCATGTGTATTTTATTAATAAGGTTATATTATTAGTTCTCTATGGAAATTCTTTATTTATTTCAACACTATTAGTTTAAACCATTTATTCCCATTTTGTGGTGTGAATATTAAAGCTTTATTAAATAATGATTCAAATGGAGACAAATTATTAAGATGGTTATGACAATTTTCTTGTCGAAGTTTTTCAGAAATCCCATTTTAATGTAATTTGTGCTTTAAATTAAACGTCATTCATTCCAATCACGTATATTAATCCCATTTTATGGTTATGTGAGTATTATCTCAACACCATATCTTGTGTGATATGTATGATAAACTCTGAAAAATGGATGATTAGTTATTTTTTAAATTTTCAGACTACAATTAATACATATCATATATCACATATTTCGTGGATTATGATATTACTCGTATTGATAGGTCGGACAAAACAATCATTATACCAAACTAATAATAATTTATATCATTTTCTAAAATAGAGACATTGGTTTTCCTTTTTTGATCATTAAAGGTGACAAATTAAAGTTGACGTCTCAAAATTCTCTTGTTCTTTATTAAAGATTTGTGAGCTTTTCTTCAACAAAAGGGGCTTGACTTTAGCAGTGACAGGGACTTTAGCAGTGATTATTGTCTTTAATGAGAATACTTATAGAAATTTTATGTCTACTCCAAATCGTGTTTCATCTGATATTTCAATATAATTCCTACACGTCATGTGTAAAAGATGACATCATAAATATACACTTGTCATCTATTGAAAACAATGAAATATAAGATGAAACATAATTTGATCCTCTATTCCAAATTATGTTTTATCTTATGTTCTATTATTTTTAATGGATGATAAGTGTATATTTATGTCTATACTAAAGAACAAATAAGAGGAATACATGTCGCTTTCTAATTTAACATATTGTATAATTAAATTAAATTTTCAATGTAATTAAATAAAAAATCAATGATGCATAATAATAGTAGTAGTAGTAATAAGTTTGTTTATAAATATTCCAAGTTTAAATAGTATTAAAATATCTATATGATGGTCAGCTTTTACAGCAGTTTATTAAATTGCAATTTTTAATGCTTCAATCACCTACCTAGCTAGCCCACATATGTTGGATTCTAGAACTATTCTACTATTAATGCTATATATGTCTGATTGTGTGTAATTACTATTTAGTGTATGTATTTTATATGTATAGGTAAAGATTCTTTATGAGAACGATGTATAAAGTTAATAATAATAATAATAATAATAATAATAATAATAATAATAATATACAAAGCAAATAAAAAAACCAAACTTCCTTGAAAATTAAAAAAAGAATTGGGATCTCTCCCAAAATATGTATTTCTTTGTTTAACATATAAATATATTATCTGATAGTAAATAGATATAAGTTGTGACAGAAAAATTAATTTTTATATGAGTTGTGCCATTTTCTCATCATTGATTTTAATAGAAATACAATCTTGAAGCTAATTACCTATGCCATGTCAACATTGTACTAGGGAAATAGTGAGCAATTACTGCAAAGAAATCAGACAACTTGGGCTTAGATTGCAAGAGGCCATATCAGAGAGTTTGGGCCTGGACAAGGACTACATTAACAAGAGCCTGGGTGAACAGGGCCAGCACATGGCCCTGAATTATTATCCACCATGCCCTGAGCCCGAACTCACTTATGGGCTTCCGGCCCATACTGATCCCAACGCTCTCACCATTCTCCTTCAAGACACTCAAGTTTCGGGCCTTCAATTGCTCAAAGATGCCAAATGGTTGTCTGTCAAGCCCTACCCAAATGCATTTGTGGTCAACATTGGTGATCAGTTGCAGGTAATTCAGCTTTATATTGGGGTAATCACGGGCCGGATTTGTATTCGATTGAGCCCGTGACTAGACAAAAATGAGTTAGCTCGGTCCAAGCGGGTTAAATATAAGAAGATTTTAACTCGTTGGGGTTGTGATAGATATAACATGTTAAAATGTGTTGGTTTGTTTAACTTCACAATTGAATGCAGGCATTGAGCAACTCAAAGTACAAAAGCACTTGGCATAGAGCAGTGGTGAATGCCCACAAACCAAGAATTTCAGTTGCTACCTTCTTGTGCCCATCTTCCACTACCCTCATCAAAGCTCCAAAAGAGCTCATTCAAGATGGTTCACAACCCTTTTACAAAGATTTCACCTATGGCGAATATTACGAAAAGTTCTGGAGCAGAAATCTCGATCAGGGACACTGTTTGGAACTTTTCAAAACTATGTAATCGATCTAATATATATATATATATATATATGTTCTATCCATACAAGTAATATCTTAAGTTCGTGAGATTTGCAATATGTGCCCCTAAGAAGATGTTGCAATGTTAAATTCCAATTCAAGAATAAATGTATGTGGCAATAAATAAGGCTCCATTTGATATCAAAATTGTGCAATGGTGATTCCTTATTGCCCAAACCATGTATTTCCCACTTTATGTCCAAAATTGTGTAATGGTGATTTATATGGTCCAAATAATATATTCCTTGTGTTTGTTCATTTTTAATGTTTGGTAGGAGTAGTTTATTTTAGTTCTTTAGATATTATTTACTGATTACTTTATTTCATATAAATATTAGAATATAATAGAAAAGCTTATTAATTTGTCTCAATTATATCTCAGTTTCATGCATATTTGGTGGAATTTTAATCATGCTGCAATGTTCTTGCAAGTGCCTCCACTATAACCTACAAAATCCAACAATATAAATGAAAATAATAAAATCTATCCATCACTCTCATTCAACTCAAAAAAGGTAAACACTTTATTAATTTCAGACATAAGTGGGAAAATAAACGTGTACAAAGATCAGCATGTGCTTGCTCTGTTTTTTTCTTTTTCTTTCTTTATAGCTCTCAAAGAAAAGGGCAAAATAGTAATAACACACACTGAAAATCAAGAAATCATTCAGAAAAAATTATTTGAGCAACTCCATGATCCAAGTATTGTAGGCACAGCAAACTTTCTGGAATTCCTTAAAGCCAGCAGCTTTAGCAAGGTTGTGAAATTCCTTTTCTGTCCTTTCTTTGCCACCTGGGTTATGGGCCAACATGATGACATCAATATGGACCACATTCTTGGTGGCTAGCCCACTGTCTGGGGCCTCTGGCAACACACACTCAGCCAATATCACTTTCCCATTTTGTGGAAGGGCATCATAGCAATTCTTCAAGAATTTGATGCAGTGTTCATCACTCCAATCATGGCAAATCCACTGAAAACATTTCAAGATTTGCACCAAGTTCAAGTTTTTACTGTTCCATTTAAGGAAATAGGAAGAGGGGTGTTTTGGTTAGTTTTTTGGAATAGTTACCTTCATGAAAATGGCATCCCCTTTGGGCACACTCGCAAACATGTCTCCACCAACGTGCTCAACACCTGCATAGAACGAATATTAAGATCGTTATATGCAAATATCATTCCACAGTCGAGACTATTTCTGATCATTAAAGAGTTGGAACCTGAATGAGAGGGAGCATCTTCGATAACGTGGGGCAGATCGAAATTGATGCCCTTGATGGAAGGATGCTCGGAGACAATCATGTTAAGAGTTGCTCCAATGCCTCCACCAACATCCACCAAAGTGTTGAGGCCATCAAATCCATGATATGTTTCTAGAATCTTCTTCATGGTGATTGTGGAATGGCCAGACATTCCTTGGTTAAACACTTTGTTAAATCTTGGGTCTTTGCCATGGTACTCAAATGCAGTCATTCCATAGGCTTTGTTGAAGGGAATTCCTCCATCAAGAACTGCATCTTTTAGATGGTACCTATAATAATTCCACACCAAATTAAAACCTTTTTTACTTTCTAAATCATATATATATATATACATATATATATATATATATATATTGTAAAACCTTCATTCAATGATACTTGAAATGTGGTACCACAACTTGGCCTAAGAGTTTTGTTCACCTAAAATGTCTTAATCACTAATTTTAGCTTTAGTTCAAATTCTTGATTTCAACTTTGTTGGTGGGTAGTAGGTAAGATAACATCCCAACACTACACCCTAATTAATAAGATAATTAGCCAGCAAGAATGGGATCCACTTTTTTGACCTTTATTCCTTAAACAACTAATTAATTAGTATAATTTGAAGTTTATATCCTCCATTATAAAATTAGGTTTTATCTAATACTACATTTTGCTACATTACAGAAAATTAAGAATCAGAGATAAAAATCGAAATTTATCACCAAATAGCGGCAAAGTTAAAGATGATATAATGGATAAAACGACATAAAACTTATGACAACATTTAACAATTATGTCCTCAAAACTGTTATACGAATCAAATTTTATAATATGAATCAACCATATATCATAATTCATAAAATAGAAATTAATTTATATATAAAAGATTGCCGTTGTGTATAAAGGGCTCCATCCGATCCCAATTATATACAAAGAAACAATCTAATTTTTTTTTCATCTTAATACAATAAAATAAAAAGGACTACTACGTGTCAAAAATATATTGGCCCATATAAAGGTCCTTATGTCCCATTTGTCGCATTTTATGGGCTAGTGAACAACATCAATCATGAATTTCAGTAAATACTGAATTATCGATTCCTTATATTACTACGAATTATGGATAGAAAAAAAAAAAAGCAGAAAAGAAGATCCATGTACTTAAAATTTACCAATAATTCTCTTGTGAAAATATTAAAATATGCAAATAAAATAAACTTCCTAAAATAAAAACAATTTTTTTGAGAAAAGAAGAAGAAGAAGAAGCATAATTACCAGCTCTCCATAAGGATTTTATCTTGATTCATGAGCAACAAAGGAGCCATGGAAACCCCATCCTCGTTCTTGGTCAAGAACTTGCAGACCGGCGCCAGCCCGTAGAGCCGCTCAACGCCGCCGTCGGGGAGCGTCTCGAGGCGGCAGTTGAGGACGGAGTAGGTGGTGAGGAGGCGGAGGATCCGGTCGAGCATGACACGCGCCTCCGCGTTGGTGGTGGGGAGCTGGGCGGCGATCTCCGCCGGGGAGACGAAGGCACCGGGGCCGGCCTTCTTGATGAGCTCGAGCAAGTCGAGTTCAATGGCGGATTTGAGGACCATGGGAAGCACAGAAGCACTGGCTAGCTGCATAGCAAATAGGAAGGCTTCTTCCTCATCGGAATTAGTGGTTGAAGTGGCCACACTCTTAGTTGTTGAGCCCATTTTGGTGATGAAGATGGTTTGGAGTGATCAAATGAAGGGTGTGGTTGAGGGTTATGGGGGTGGGGAAAGGGTTATATATGGGCTTTGGGGGTTCACCAACCCTTGGTGGGGTTGGGGAGTTGTTGTAATGACCCCACCATCAATTAGTGGACCATGGAGCCCTATCTACCTTTCATTTTCTTGGACATTTCTCTGTAAGATAGCAACACTTTTACTATTTCATCTCTGTGTTAATTAGAAGTTAGTCATGTCTAAACTAGTTATAATACTATCTATGTATCAAGGACGAAAATATCGGTTTCGGTGTATGTATCGGTACCTTAAATTTACGGAAATATCGGTTCATATATCGGTTTCGGTGGAAATATCGGTAATTTTTAAAAAAATCACGGAAATATTGTGAAAAAATTAGAAAAAATATCTGGTAATTTACATAATGTTATAACTAACATTCATACATAAATTGAAGTTAAGATTTCAAATAAAAAATATAATTACAACAAAATGAGAGATAAACTAATATATAAAGTGATAATATGAGAAATTTTGTACAAAATATATTTATGAACTAATAATAGCATGAGCTCCTGTAAGGTTCAAATGAATGAGATGACATGTCATCTTGATTTAAACAATATTGATACCAACTCACCATATTAGACCAATTGTGGGTGTAATCATAAACATGTCATTCATATGCTCCTCTATCTCTTCCAACCGCATGTCCATGGATAGGATAATGCTCATTAACCCAATATAGTTGACTAGGTTGAGACATGTTTGAACCATGTGACATTTGAGTTGGTGGATAATGGAATTCATGTAAACTAGTCCACCAATCGGATGTGCTATGTCTGCCTTGAGGTTGAGGATATGATGGTTGGTATGGAGGATCATTGCTCATATTCATTGAGTCAAATGTCATAGACATTGATTCAATGTCAGTGTTTGATCCCTCACTTTCGTTCCAAATATGTCTTCTTCCATAATTCTTTCCAATAGCACCAATCCCTGCACCTCCCGCTCTACTTCCATGATCAAGATTTTGTGTTGCATGTGTGAAATCACGTTCACCTGTGAATGGACTTAAAGGCACCTGATCTGAAAAATTATAATTTTCTTCATTACCACCACCACCACCACCAACATTGCTTCCACTATCTGTGTTTATACGGATATGGCATTAAAAGATGTAATAGAGAGAGAGAGAGAGAGAGAGTGTGTGGTGATATTGGAACAAAAGCTGTGAATTGAAACTAGGGATGGCAAAATCGACCCGACCCGTGGGGACCCGACCTAACCCGTGGTGTTTGGGGCAGGGCAGGCCCGACCCGTTCTTGAAACGGGGCGGGGCAGACCCGCCCCGCCCTCGGGGCAGGGCGGGTCTGGGTATTCACTCCGCCCCGCCCCGCCCCGCCCCGCCCCGAATAATATTAATATATATATATATATATAAATAATTGGTAAGTGAAATGAAACCCTACTATTTCTTTCTCTTTTGCACAGCAGCAGCAACACAAGCAGTCAAGCACACATTCTCTCTTTCCCACTTTCTCTCCACCCCTGCCGCCGTTGCTGCCGCCGTCGCCGGCTCCACCCCTGCCGCCGTTGAATTCATATTCCAGAATGATTAACTCTTGATATTTTAGACTGCAAAATGTTGGATCCTTTTTTGGAATGACATTGTAGAATGGTAAATCAAGCTAAGTTTACAGAACCGGAATCTTCATGGCCAGAACCGGGTTAATTCTGCTCGAACCGGGCTCAGGAAGCAGCTGGAACGGCTCATGCATGATTAGGGTTAAATTAGGGTTCTGGCGGGTAGTTAGATTTTGCAACTGAAATTCGTTTCTTGTTGGGGGGTTTTTCTGTAAATTGGCAGAGGGGTTTTGCTCTATATATATCCATCTTTAGTCAGTTGTAGTTTCACTTAAAATCATCAAGTGTAGATCGAGTTATTAGCTGAGAGAGTGAGAGTGTGTTTCATGCAAAAACCCTATTTTGCGTGAGGTCGAATTTGTAATCTTTTTCTCAGTGTTTAGTGGATTGATTCATGTGCATTGATGCACCGTGGATGTAGGCTGGAGAATTAGGCCGAACCACGTTAAATCTTGGTGTTATTTTCGTGTTTTCAAGCTTGTGTGATCGATCGATTGTGAGGGAGAGATATCTTGAGTGTTCTTCGTTTTTGGCAGCAAGTTTTTGATCGATTCTTCAGTCGAATACTTAACAATTGGCGCCGTCTGTGGGAAGCGATCAACGGCGAGATGAGTACAATGCGTTTGGACGTCGGCAAGTTCACCGGAAAAGGCGATTATGCGTTGTGGAAGGTTCAAATGGAGGCGCTACTCATTCAGCACAACTTGGAAGCTGCTCTGGTTGAAGATCAAGATCCTCCTTCTTCAGATCCCGCGATCATGGAGAAACGAGCTGACATGCGTAAGAAGGCCAAGAGTGCTCTGATCCTATGCTTAGGGGAAAAGGCTCTAAGGGAGGTTTGCAAGGAGCCAACAGCAACTTCAATTTGGCAAAAGTTGAATTCCATTTATCTCACAAAGTCGCTGGCAAATCGTTTGTATCTGAATCAAAAGTTTCTAAACTTCAAGATTTCAGATGATAAGCGCATCGCAGAGAAATTGGATGAATTCATCAAGATCATTGATGACTTGGAAAACATAGATGAAGATCTCAAGGATGAAGACAAAGCATTAATTTTGCTGAATGCTTTGCCTAAGTTACTGGATTCTTTCAGGGATGCTATGATCTATGGGAGACATTCAAGATTAACTCTGGAAGAGGTATTGATGGCAATTAAAACCAAAGTGTTGCATAACAACAATGAAGTCAAGAACTCCACTCTTGGAGAGGGGCTGAACATCAAGAACAAGGGTTTCAAGAAGAATCAAGAAAGGAAACAAAAGGGTTCAAAAGGTGCTCCTCAAAGCTCAAGCCAAGGTGGAGAAAACACTGAAACCAGGAAATGTTTCTCTTGCCACAAAGTAGGGCATCTCAAGAAAAATTGCCCTGAGAGAAACAAAGAGAAACAAAGCAACCAGCAACCTGCAAAGAGGCAAGAAGCATCTGTGGCTGAAAATAACTATGAGTCTGCTGATATGCTTTGTATCTCCTCAGCTAGCATGGTGAATGAATGGGTGTTGGACTCCGGATGTAGCTTCCATATGTGTCCAATCAAGGCTTGGTTCAGAAACTTAAAGGAAGAAAATGGTGGATCGGTTCTCTTGGGAAATGATCAATCTTGCAGAGTAAGAGGGATTGGAGAAGTACCACTCAAACTGCATGATGGGAGCATCAAGAGATTAACTCAGGTAAGGTTCATTCCATCTCTTAAAAGATATCTGATTTCTCTTGGTTTATTGAACTCTGCAGGCTATGACTTTTGCACAAAAGGGAACTCAATCCAAGTGATAAAGCTAGGAAGAGTGATTATGGAAGGGGAGAAACACAATGGCTTGTATATCCTAAATGGATCTACTGTGGAAGGAGAATCCTCCATTGTGATGTCAAGTGAAGAGACTAATCTATGGCATAAGAGACTAGGGCACATTGGTGAAAGAGGGCTCACTGAGTTATCAAAATCCAGCCTATTAGGAGGAAAAACAATCACTCAAATGGACCAATGTGAGTTGTGCATCTTAGGCAAGACCAAGAAGCAGCCTTTTGGGACAGGAAAACACACCTCAACTCACCAATTGGAGTATATACACTCAGACATATGGGGACCTGCTAGGACTGAGACACATGGAGGAGCAAGATACTTCATTACTTTCATTGATGATTACTCCAGAAAGCTTTGGGTCTACACATTAAAGCACAAGTCAAATGCCTTCAAAAGCTTCAAGGATTGGGTCACCAAACAAGAAAACCAAACAGGTAAATCAGTGAAACATTTGAGAACTGACAATGGTCTTGAGTTTTTGTCTGATGAATTCCAGGAGTATTGCAAAGATAAGGGCATAACCAGGCACAAAACAGTAGCTGCCAATCCCCAACAAAACGATGTAGCAGAGAGGATGAATAGAACTCTATTGGAGAGAGTTAGATGCATGCTCTTGGATGCTGGACTGCCTAAAACCTTTTGGGGAGAAGCTGTAACTACTGCAGCTTATCTGGTAAATAAGTCCCCTTCATCAGTTTTAAATTTCAAGTCTCCTGATCATGTGTGGTATGGTAAAGACATAGGGTATTCTCATCTTAAAGTGTTTGGTTGTCTAGCCTATGCACACATAAGGCAAGATAAGTTAGATCCTAAGGCTCTGAAATGTATCTTTATTGGCTATCCTGAGGGAGTTAAAGGATATAAACTTTGGTGTTTGGAATCTGGTCATCAAAGATGTTTCATAAGCAGGGATGTTACATTCAATGAAAGGGTGATGGGATACAAGTTAAGCTCTTCATCAGGAAGACAACTAGAACCAGATGGTATGTCAATTGAGGTGGAGCATCCTGCAGGGAGATCTGATCAAGGGGAAACTGATCAAGGCCAACAAGAAGTCATGAACCACACTGATGAACAAGAAGGGAGTGGCTCTGAAACTGAAGCTGATCATCAAGCTCAGACTGATTTGAGGGATTATCACTTAGCTAGGGATAGAGTAAGAAGGAATATCAACCCTCCTACAAGGTTTGGACAAGCTGATATTGTTCATTATGCTCTATCAGTAGCTCAAGAGATCAATTATGAAGAACCTCAAACATATAGACAAGCTGTGTCCTCAAAAGAGAGCAAGAGATGGATTGAAGCTATGGAGGAAGAAATAAGCTCCTTAGAGAAAAACCAGACTTGGAAACTTGTTGATAGACCTTTAAATAAGAGGATTGTAGGCAGCAAATGGATCTATAAGAAGAAAGTTGAAGTCTCAGGAACTGAGCACATAAGGTTCAAAGCTAGGCTAGTAGCACAAGGCTTTACACAAAAGGAAGGAATAGACTTTAATGAGATATTCTCTCATATGGTAAAGCAATGTTCTATTAGATTGCTATTGGCCTTAGTTGCTCAGTGGAACCTGGAACTACAACAATTAGATGTAAAGACAGCCTTTCTACATGGATTCTTAGAAGAGACTATCTACATGAAGCAACCCGAGGGATTTATCAAAGCTGGAAATGAGCAGAAGGTTTGCAAGCTACAAAAATCACTCTATGGCTTAAAACAAAGCCCTAGGCAGTGGTACAAAAGGTTCAATGAATTCATGCTAAGTGTTGGATGGCAGAGATGT
Source organism: Scutellaria baicalensis (assembly GCA_005771605.1). Classification (NCBI taxonomy): domain Eukaryota; kingdom Viridiplantae; phylum Streptophyta; class Magnoliopsida; order Lamiales; family Lamiaceae; genus Scutellaria; species Scutellaria baicalensis. Next base: position 68,323,437 of record CM016721.1, on the reverse strand, counting down.
CACTATGACAATTGTGTATACTTTGAGAAGGAATGAGAGACAGTGTGCACATATCTACTCATCTATGTAGATGATATGCTGATTGCAAGTAAGGAGAGCAGTAAAATACAAGGGATCAAGGATAAACTGAAGGCTCAATTTGATATGAAGGAGCTTGGTGAAGCTAAGAGAATATTGGGGATGGACATACTCAGAAACAGAAACCAAGGAAAACTTATGCTCCATCAAGCTGATTATATCAAGAAGGTACTGAGGAGATTTTATATGCACCAATCCAAAGCAACTTCCACTCCTTTGGGACAACATATAAAGCTCTCAGTTAAGCAAGCTCCATCCACCACTGAAGATATCAAGTATATGGCAGGAGTACCCTATGCTAATGCAGTGGGAAGTGTTATGTATGCTATGATATGTTCTAGGCCAGATTTAGCATATAGCATGAGCACTGTTAGTAGATTTATGGCAAATCCAGGAAGAGCTCATTGGGAGGCATTAAAATGGATGCTAAGATATTTGATTGGCTCTGCAGAGAAAGGTCTTTTGTACACAAGCAAAAGTAAAGGTGAAGCTGAAAATCCATTGGTAGGATATGTAGATGCAGACTTTGCAGGCAATGTGGATTCGAGAAAGTCATCTACTGGATACATTTTTACACTTTTTGGAACAGCTATCAGTTGGAAAAGCATGCTGCAACCTATGGTAGCACTCTCCACAACCGAGGCAGAGTTCATGGCAATGACTGAAGCAATCAAAGAGGCCCTGTGGTTAAAAGGCATTATCCAAGAGTTTGGACTGGATCAAAGTCAGGTGGAGGTTCATTGTGATAACCAGAGTGCTATACATCTTGTAAAGCACCAAGTCTTTCATGAAAGATCAAAGCACATAGACATTAAGATGCATTTTGTAAGGGATGAAGTGGAAAAGGGAATGATCAAGGTTACTAAGATCAGTACAGATGATAATCCATCAGATATGCTCACTAAGGCTTTAGCTTTTGGAAAATTTTCTCATTGCATGAATTTAGTTGGTGTATGCGAATGGAGTTCTGTTGACTGACTTTTAACAACACTTTTACTGTTGTGTTTTGTAGTGTTGTCGTTTGTGTTTTGTCTTGCAGGTTAAATTTTGTAAGCTGTGATTTAAGGTGGAGAATTGTAGAATGGTAAATCAAGCTAAGTTTACAGAACCGGAATCTTCATGGCCAGAACCGGGTTAATTCTGCTCGAACCGGGCTCAGGAAGCAGCTGGAACGGCTCATGCATGATTAGGGTTAAATTAGGGTTCTGGCGGGTAGTTAGATTTTGCAACTGAAATTCGTTTCTTGTTGGGGGGTTTTTCTGTAAATTGGCAGAGGGGTTTTGCTCTATATATATCCATCTTTAGTCAGTTGTAGTTTCACTTAAAATCATCAAGTGTAGATCGAGTTATTAGCTGAGAGAGTGAGAGTGTGTTCCATGCAAAAACCCTATTTTGCGTGAGGTCGAATTTGTAATCTTTTTCTCAGTGTTTAGTGGATTGATTCATGTGCATTGATGCACCGTGGATGTAGGCTGGAGAATTAGGCCGAACCACGTTAAATCTTGGTGTTATTTTCGTGTTTTCAAGCTTGTGTGATCGATCGATTGTGAGGGAGAGATATCTTGAGTGTTCTTCGTTTTTGGCAGCAAGTTTTTGATCGATTCTTCAGTCGAATACTTAACAGACATTATAATAGATGCTTAAAGGCCATGATAATTGCTACTTTATTTTGCGTGGGGAACTTTGGAATTGTTGCGTCCATTTTGTATGCTTGCTTACGCTAACTGTGTAAGTTGAAAAGGTGTGCTAAAGTTTTTTTTGCTGTGACGATTGAGATTGGAATTGGAGAAGTATTCATCTCTTTTGCATTTCTTAGCATCTCTTTTGGAATTGGAGAAATAATTTTTTTAATGGACGGGGCGGGGCGGGGCGCGGGTTGAAAATTGTTGGCCCGTCGCGGGGCACGGGGCGGGGCTGCAGGTAGTAGGCACGGGGCGGGCCTGGGTAGTTAACTACCCGCCCCGACCTGCCCCATTGCCATCCCTAATTGAAACCACACTTTTTTTCAAGCTAATATAATGTGAAAGCAATGGAAAATTAAGGTAAAGCAATAGTGAAAGAGTAGGAAAATGATTGAAAATTGGAATTTTTTTGCTCATTGCCGACACAGCACCGAAACGATATTTCACCGAAATATCGGCGATATTTCGGTGAACACCAACATTTTATGTCTGGCACTCACCGAAACCGAAACCGAAACCGAAACGGACCGATATATCGCCGATATATCGGCGACATTTTGATGAAAAAAAAAAAACACCCCGTTTTTATATCGAGCCTTCATTCTCAGCGATATTTCGGCGAAATATCGCCGAAAAATCGCGATTTTTTCATCACTGCTATGTATTGATGTCTGAACGTTAGTTAGAATATTGTCTATCTATTGTTGTCTAAACTTGGTCGAAAATGTTATTGTTTAAACTAGGTCAGAAAAGTTAGGATTTTCCATTAATGCGTAAGAAAAGAGATTTACATGTATTTATACAACTCAGAAAATATCTTTAACAAACTAACAAATTAAGAAACAGAAGTGCTGACGTGGATAACCAACTCTGAGCTCCAATTTCACCTGTGCATATATGAGAACAAATATGAATAAGTCTTCTCTTCATGTACTCCAATATAATTAAACTAGGCTCGAACAGTTAAAATTCTCCATACCAAAATTCATGGTCCACATCAAAAACTATGTAAGTTTGATTAATAAAATAAAAAATTCATTTTAGTTGTTCACTATAATAACTACTATTTTTTACATCGATGTTACGACGTGATCTGAAATCTGGTATATGAAATGAGAATTTTAGATAAAGAGGATTTGAATTGAGAACCGAGACACTGAGTAGTTTGAATCCTCTGTTCAAGTACTCAACTTGAATAGATATATGTTCATAGTTTGTGGAATCATAACATATTTTTGAGTAGATATAAGTCGATTGTCTTCATTTTATGTTAAAGATATTAAAGGTTAGATCTTCTTATTTGAGGATAAGTAGGTATATATATGCTTATAATTTATGGGGTAAAAGAAATTCTGAATAAAAATATTTCTTGAAAAACAGTTAGATGGTTTTGTGATTACCTCATTACGAGAGTTATATATCAATTTCTGCAAAATGTAGATTTCTTGTTATTATAAAACATGACAAACTTAGATGCATAACTATTTTCATGTGAAGCAGGGAAGAAAATCAAACACCTTTTTTTTTTTTTTTTTTTTTCCCTTAAGGCCCATATTGTTAGAGAATTACACCAAAAACTCCAACTCCTTAGAACACACACACCACTACTTTGAATTGCAAAGAAAAACTTAAAGAAAACAACACACGAGCAATCTTACGTGGTTCGGCTTTGAGGCCTACGTCCACGGGAACAATGGGGAGGGATTATTTCATTCAATCGAAAAGAAAAACAGTACAAAACAATCTGCAACTTTGCAGATCAAACTCTCAAAACTGAAGAACAAGCTCACTTTACACACACTTATCTCTCAAGAATCTAAATCTCAATCTAATCTGAAAACTACCCTATACAGCCATATATATAGGCTTTACAACGTAGTTGGAATTAGATCGAACGGATCAGAAACGAGATCTGTGGAAGATCTTGAACCTTGCAGCTTTGACACTCTGTTTTCGACATTTGCTACAAATCCAACGACTTTAACTACCTTCCAATCCACGTGGCAGCGCATGATTGGCTCGCAAGATTTGAATATAAGAACCAAAATTATTTCCACGCTTTTATAAGTAATAACGCGACTCTGCCGAGGAGAGAGAATACCACTTTTAGTTCAAATCCGAAAGCGCGCCTCTTTAAGTGGAAACACGCTTCTACTGTTCACATTTCTTTTAAATGAAATATTCTTCCACAACACTTTTGTTCCAATTAGACAATGCTTATAAAAGCGTTGTCTTTTAACTTCAAAAAAAAAAACACACTTCTGATTTTATGTGAAACAATCTTCAGCTCATCTCCTTCTTGATTCAGCCATACATTTACACATATATTAGTTCATTAATTGATTAAGAGTGATCGAATCTTTTAGGTTGTATTTGGATGAAACATGAATATATTTTACTTTTCCAATTTATTGACACTTCACAAATGAGGATGAGCTATACACACCCCACTCATTACTAACCACACCTCATTAAAAATAAGTTAAAATAAATATATATTCAAACTATAAATGTCTTTATTATTTATTTACAATATTAAATATTTTAAAATAGATGTTTCTAGTAATTGAGGTGAGTTTAATTAATTATCCAACACATTTAAGGTTTCTTTATGAGTTCGGCTATTCATTCTCCCAATTTTACTTAATACACTCCTATATTTTTGTTTGATAAATGAGGGTGAAATTAATGAAGTGAATCTAATAAAGGGAAGCAATGGAAGGTGTGTATAGTCATTTGACAATAGAAAGAAGCCAAACATGATAGAAAGAAGTTGAAAGAGTTAAAATGGAACTAAAAAATTTTATATGAAAAAATGGCAAAATTGTAATTTAAATCAAAAATCAAAATTGTTGAATATACAAAGTAAAGTACGGGGTGTGAATAGCTGCATCCTTTATCTATCTACTTTAACAGATTTAATTGCCTTAAAATATATATTGTTTTTAGAAAATAATAAGTTTTGTGAGATAATGTAAATATCTGAAAAATAAGATTTTAAACACTTACGTACATTGACTTGAAACAGTGCAAGTAATTTGCCGTCCTTTGATACTCATACATATTTGATTTCTAATTCAAACATCTCTATTATATATGCGATTATTATTATAAATATCAGATTTCAGTATTTATCACGAGTTAAAAACGTGCGTTATTTGTACTAAATAAACTCATTTACATTAAATACGAGCACATGGCATTATAAGTTTTTCTTTTGTCCAATTAGGAATGTAATAATGTGACCTAAATATATTTCATTGTAGAAGTTAGAATTCCAAAAATGCCTAAAAATTACTCTTGGTTAAAATATATGATTTCTTAGAAGTTATGGTTAAATTTTGAAATAGATATTTTCTATGGTATGTAGCTAAAACTGAAATGAATATATTAGCATTATTATATTAACTGTAACAAAAAAAGTAATAAAAAAAAATTAAACTGGTTTGACTTATTATTTGTATTTGCGTGAAAAATAAAGGGTGTGTGCATAAAAGAATAGCCAGTTGGTTTACTTTTCCAAGTTTGAAAGTCAAATACAAGTACTATAGCATATAATACATCTAAGAATTTTCTTCATTAAAGAAAGATGAGTTACGTGAACTCTTTGACCATTGTACTACATGATATATATATATATATATACATACATATATATTATTGTCAATTTCTTAATATATACAATAAAAATTCAATTTTTTTTGTCATGTTAATTAGATGTTATTTGAAAATAACTATTACAACATTAATTTTAACTTTGTAATTCAAACATTTATCAAATTTCAATATTTCTCAACGAGTTTTATATAATATGTTGGAAATTGACACATGACTCACAACTAGTTTTATATAACGCAAAAACTCATGTGAGACGGTCTCACGGATAGTTTCCGTGAGACGGATCTTTATTACCCATAAATTGAATTCATATCCACAAACTTTCATATGAATTGCTAAGTGTGGGTTATGGGTTGACCCATCTCATGAAAAAAGATCTGTGAGACGGTCTCATACAAGACTTACTCTTTATATAATATGTCAGTGACAGCGTTTTGTTGGCTTGTATAATTATTTTCAGCTTTTTTGTTCAATAAATCTTCACATTAAAGGTAGCACTATTCTGTCATATATGTATATGTGACTAGAATTCCAACTTCAAATGCAGTGGTTATGTGCGAGTCATGTGCTCATTTCTAACATATTTTATAACATTCGATGAAAAAAACTGAATTTTTTTTTTAAATTACATGGATAAAATTGTATTTTTAGTAACCTATTTTCGTAAAATGTCAAGTTAATAGGGCTAAAAACAAATTTCCATAATATATATATAGTTAGTAGTACTATATTATCATAAAGTTTAATTATAAGATTTTAGTGTGGGAAAAGAATACTTCAAGTGTTTAGGTACTGCACTCCGCGTTAACGTTACATATTTTATATAAAGATACAAATATATATAATCATGTTTAAAATATTAGCGGTTCAATTTACTTTTTCTTAAATTATATTTAATATAATTAAAGTATCAATGTTAGTCAAATGAGCTTTGTTGAGCCCGAATTGTTGGACCAAAATGTTGGCTTTTTTTTCTCGATTTTCTTAATATCATTTTAATAATTTATATATTTTCCTAACTAATCAAGTCGAGACATACATTGTGAAAAAAATTAATATTTTCCAATTTATGCAAGGCAACAATATTATTATTGAGAAAAGACAAATTTAATATGTACCTAAAGACCCTTCATTTTTATTTAAAGTGTGGTTGTTGAGTGCTTGTCAAAAGCTATTTTAGCTCTACTTGGTTGGTCCAAGGGAATAATATGAAATGTCCTCTAAACCGAAATTGCATTTTATCTTACCTAATGAAAAATAATATAAATAATGAGATATATTCTATTTACTCTCTATACAAATTATATATTGAAGTTTATGAATGAAATACTAGATAACATACCACTTAAAATGTAAAAATTTGTCAAAGTTACTGTAGATAAATACATAAATAAATAAATAACAACATCGATGATCGAACATACAGTACCCCTCACTGTCTTCATAGAGTAAAAAAAATTCATAATAAAGTTCATTTTGCTATAAAAATCAACGGTTTAAGTCTTCCAAGCTAGATAATATATGTCAAATCAATTAACAGCAAGATTAAGAGGTTTCTTGTTTATCCATCATACCTTTATTTATATTTATATTTAAATTTATACACATAAAATAATTGCTATATATTTATGTGTGTAATTTATCTAAAGATGTGAATTTAGGTTATTAGTTGAGGTAATATTTTCAACTATATTGTTGGGTGAAAAGGACTACTCACCAACCCCCTAACCTGACAAAAATGTCATTTACTGTGGTATTGTTCAAATAAGATGGATAATCGACTTTTAGATAACTAAGTTAATTATGAATTATTACATATAATTATATATATTTTACGATCGATAAGCATTTTAATAAGCGCGCGGCAATATACAATAATGAATATTTGAAAGGTTGTGAAGAATTTTAGTTGCAAAAATTGAGTTAGACCCGTTTTTTAGATCATATTATGTGAGATGAGCTAGCCTCCATCAAATTCATTTTATTATTAAGTTAAAACAAGTTTCTTTATCTATATTTTCTAGCTCTCATGAAAGCATATTGCATAACAAATGAAGTAAATTAATGAATACATCATCAATTGGACATCAATATCACAATTGCATAGTAGTTAAATTGCGTATCAATTGCCTAATAATCATTATATATTTTTGTCATCCTTCACATTTTGTAGGAGTTACATCGTTTTGAAGACATAGTAGACCCTTATATTTCATTTATTAATTTTAGACACACATATATAGTATATGTTTGTGCATTGATTAGCAAAACAAAATACTATGAAATTACAATTTACAAATGAAAATAAAAATAAAAATCCATGCATGTAAGCTAATTAAATGATATGCATACATATTGTGTGCATAAAATTATTAATTGATATATATATATATATATAATGTATATTCATGACATTGATCCAACTTCTATTTATTTTTTTATGAATTAAATTATTACATGAAATTTTATGTAATACGGAGTTCATATGAATTAATAAGATAAGACAACTCATTTATCATCATCATATTGATATCACATAAAACTATTAATTTCTCTATTTCACATAAGAATTTAGATTAGACAATCTCAGGTGAGTTTCTTCATTATAAGTACTAGAGAATGCCCGTGCTACGCACGGGATTGGTTTGAAATTTTTATTTTAAAATCTTCATTGAAAAAATTGAGTCTTGAATCTTTTTTATAACAACTCCTAGACCTTACCTGAGGGTACATAGAGGCCAAATATGACGCTTATTTGGAAAATGGGTATGAAGCATGTAACAGAACTTATCACCATCCATGTTTCTCTCCTCGCCGCCCCACCACCACCGCTTTAACAGCCACCTTCAACACTCTTCGCACCGTTAAATGCAACATGAATCTTTGGAGTTTACATGACACAATATAAAAAGATGAAGAGGTGGAATGACTTTTCATATTTTTTGACTCTTTAGATTCTACATGACACAAAGGATGACATGTGGATGACACATGTCATTTTAAGAAAGCTTCAAAATGATGACGTGTCGAGCTCTGAAGAGTTGCAACCTTATTATTATATATATAGATTACATTCATGAATTGATGAAATAATATTCATACGAACGAACATCCGCCACCTAACTTATAAAGTTATATTTCAATTATATAACATCATGATCCACGTACGGAAAATTAGTAAATTACTACCATTTATTTGGAGTTCTTAGATTCAAATGTACTTTAATGGAAAAACAACTTCTTACATATAGTTTATTATTAATAGACTAATTAGTAAATATTTCACAAATTTTATATAGTAATTCATTTGGTGAAAATGAAAACAAGTTAAAACTTTGCAATCTACATTTCTTGTAAATAAATTTAATGAATTTACGTTCTCAAAATTAAATTCAGATGAATAAGTAATCATTGTAGTAAGCAACTAAATATGTTAAATCATCATAGTTTGTGGAGGAGTGACATAGGAAAAACAAATATTTTCTCCCTCCCAAAATAAATAAATGTCCTTCTAGGATATAAAATGTGTTCTACAATAAGTATCATTAATTGTAGAATTCTAAAGCATATTTACCTGTAATACCGGCCTTTACGCTTACCATATTAAATGTGTCAAAGAGGGGGTGTCAAGAAGAAGAAAAAGACTCCCACAATAAATATACTTAAACACAAATACTCATATGCAACTGTCTCACATGTGACGGCACTCGCGCACGGTCGACCGTGTCCCAGGACATGACCGTGCGCGAGTGTAGTGTATAAGTATGTGTTTTTCAATAATAAATATGTGATTTTTCACTATAAGTATGTGATTTTTTTTTCTCGCCCACGACCGTGTCCTGGGACAGACCATGCCTAGCGTGAGCAATCTGTGGCACACGGTCAGGTCTCAGGGTACGGTCGAGATAAGTATGTGATTTTTGTCTATAAGTATGTCTTTTAGTGTTATAAGTATGTGTTTCGGCGCACGGTCGACCATGTCTTAGGACACGACCGTGTCCCAGCACACGACTGTGCGTCAGTGCCGTCGCACATGAGACGGTCTCACAGGAGTCTAGCTCATACTTAAATACGGTAGATGAAACTTTCAAATTTTTATATTACCTCCATCCCAAAATAAATGACGTTTTAGTCTTTTGCACATAAATTAAGAAATGTGTTAAAAAGTTCAATCTACCGGCCCTATTTAAGTTTATTTAATGAGGGGTTTTTATCTCCTTAACACATTTAATTTGAGATGAGTAAATAGGGGCATATTTTGTATATTGTATGTAAATTTGCTTTAGAATACAAAAACGACAATTATTTTGGGACAAATTTTAGTTGCTAAAACGACATTTATTTTGGAATGGAGGTAGTGCATATGAGAAAAAAACTAAAATGACACAATTCGTTTTGGAATGGAGGAACTAATAACATCTAATGTCTTATAGTTAATAATAGATCCACTTTAGGATGAATTTTGCTATTCCAATTCTCTACTACATTTGTAATTGTTTAATCTTGTTTCCATCATACTTAATACACACCACAAAATAATTAATAGTTCGTTGAGATGCATTATTTTTTGTCATTATTATGAATTAAGAGATGAAACAAACGGCCTCAAGTGATATTTTTGTGATATACTTTGCAATTAACTCAAGCCCCAACATTGTGGCACTTGTCACAAACTTACATTTGACCTTTTAGTTGCAAGTATAAATAGACAACAAATCAATAATTTTAGTTTTCATGCTCCACTTTATATTTTTCACATCACTCCATTTTTCAAGTTCACTCATCTCATCAAGTAATACAAGTGTATCATATATATATTCTTATATATGACACACTTTTACAAACAAACAAATTTCACTATACCTTTTGATCCTTAGTAGGTTTAATGCATAACTTCATCGTAGATCCATCCTAAAGCCTTGCTAAAAAAGCTTTAAAGTTATGTCAAACAAACAGGGCTTGTCATCTCATTATCCATTAACATGGAATAAAGATCTCTATTTCCATATTAAGCCTATAACAGAGGCCCAAATAATAAGTGGGAAAATGATAAAAAGCCCTCAAACCCGGCCCATAATTTAGTGACTCCTCTTCTTCATCTTCTTCTCTTCTCACCCGTTGCCTCTGAAATCCAAATTTGAAAATCTAAATTTAAGATTTTCGAGTCCAAAAATTAAATTGAAAAAGAAAAAGAAAAAGAAAAACCCTTCATCTTCTTGGAGAGAAATATACGTCCTCGAAATGGGAAGAGGGTGCACCGCCAAGAAACGGCGACTTTCGAATACTGCTCTAATGGCGAAAAAGGAATTTGAAGTAATTGAAATCGACGATTCATGCCCATCTCCTGATCAAAACAGCACTCCATTGCGACCTATTTTTTGCCTCAAAAATAGGGATGACATTAAGAAATTCGAGGCCGAAGAAGAGTGCTTTATTCTCGATTTTGATCCCTACAATGATTTGGATTTGCTCACTTTGGATGTTGGTGATGCTGAGGCCGATTTGCGCGTTGTTGCTGAAAAAGGGCAGGTGAGTTCTGGGCCTCTCTCTCTCTCTCTCTCTCTCTCTCTCTCTCTCTCTCTCTCATTGTGTTTAAGTTTAATTTTCCCGTTTTCCTAGTTTAAGAAAGTTTCGATTTTTGAGCATATAATGCTGATTTTGTTCGATTAAATGTTGGTTATTATATTCAGAAATCGATGTTTTGAGTGACGAACTGCTTAAGTATTTGATTCGTCGGAAAATCGTGAGATTAAATGGAAAATCGTTATAATCATTTGACCTAAATCGTTTTAATCCGGATAAAAAATGTAGATACAAAAGATTGCTAGCAACAAAATGGATCAGTTACGCAAACTTAATATACCATCAAGCAGCTATAGTTTATGTATTCAGTTGTTTTTCTAGTCTTAGTGTTAGGTGTTGGGATGATAGAAGTAGAACTGATACTTGTTTGGTTTTCGTCCTGAGATGATCGGATAGGTGGCTTGCAGAGACTTCCCACATCCGAGAAACATTTGTGCCAAATATCCATTCGAGAAGACACCTCATGATCGTCATTGTGAACTGGTAACTTGTTTGGTTTCATTCTTTTCAACAAGGGTTGTTTTGGGATGGATTGTTTGTTAATTGTAGTGTGCTTTTTGTGCTTAACGTGCAGTGCTTCTGCTACGTTTGTGATCTATCTGCTCCTTGTTCGAAGTGGAGTGGTCACTGTCATGCATTCAACAACGAAGCTTGGAACAACGAGAAGCAAGTGTCGAGGCGATCAAAGTGAAACGCAACTGAGATAAGAATCATAAGATAGCATCAAGGCTTAGTTTTGAGAATGTTGGCTCAATGTATAGTCATCTAAGGTAGTGTTTTGTCTTGATTGCTTGACCATGGTTGCTATTTTTGCTGCTATAGACTAATGCATCGTTTTCTTGCATCTACGAATAGCTTATGTATATATTATAGCAAAAACATGAAGAGTAATCGGAGCACGATGGAAGTGAAGTGGTTTCGATGGTCATATGGATTAGATTGAATCCCTTGTTTCGAAATTGTTATTTTTAATCTTTTATTCTAGCGTTGGATTCCGACAAGATTGATCGAGTTATTCTCCTATTAGTTGTGACCTAAAGTTAAGCTTATTGTTCACACATTGTTGAATGAAACGATCGAATTATTCTTTAATCCGAAGTGCATTGCTTATTCCTCTTCATTAACCTAAATAACTATTATTTGTTGTTACCTTCCATGTTTTCCTTATAAAATATTTTTTTAACTAACTGCAATTAATATTAAATGGACTTGATGTTCATGGGTTGAGCTTGTCATTAAGGGTCGGTGGGCAGGTCAGACGTCAATCCACAACCCATCATAAACCACCATTTGACGGGTCAGTATGGAGGCCGGTCCAAAATTCATTATAGCCCACCATTTGATGGGGCATGCTTTGACGGGTCTCAAAAGCTCAATCCAACCCAACCCAACCCATCGGTGGGCTGCAGGTTAGGTGGGCGGACCAGCTAAATTATTTTTAAATTTAGCCAAACTGAATTTAGATATAGTTTTTTAAAAATGTAATGTTGTTAATAACCAATCACAAAAATCAGTTTTGCATGAGAAAGTCACATGTATAATTTTCATAAGACATTCTTTTTACTCATTAATCAAATCCATTTTCACAATTTATATATGAATTGTGAAATATGAGTTATGTATTGACCAGTCTCATAAATTTGTGACGTTTGAATTGTGGATTGACTAGTCTCAAATAAAACGATTCGTGAGACGGTCCAACGTAAGATTTAGTCAATACAATATATTTATAAATTATGTATAGATATACAAATTATTTGTAACATACCAAAATTGTGGAATAAGAAAAGAGAGGAAATTGGTCGGGCTTAGAAAGGTAGAGCCCAAATAATTGGGCTAAAGCCTAAATAGGAACCCTAAAAATAAAAACCCCATTCATTTCATTATCTTTTCGCACTTTCTCACTCTATCCTCACCACTTCCTCTCATCAATTTCTTCGGATTCCGCCATGCCAGGTCCCGTTATCGAAGAGAATGAAGCCGATAAAAAGTTTCTGGTTTGTTATTTATACATTGAATTCCTTTTCTTTTAATGTATTTTACGCTATATTGTTGAAAATACTTCTGCTGTTTGGCGAAGGATGAGCCAGTGGTGGAGGACGTGAAGGAAGATGAGGAGCATGATGACGATGACGTTGATGATTCCGATGATGAAGATGATGACAAGGATGATGGCTCTCCAGGTTTTCGTCTCGCCATTGTTTAATTTTTTTTTTTTTTGTGGAATTTTTGGTTGTGTCCGTTGATTAGTTGCTGTAATTTGTTGTTTTTGAATTTTTTACGATGATCGAGGTTTTAGAAATGCTTAATCTTTACTGCTGGATATTTTATCTTCATGAGAGGTATTTAATCGTTCATCTATTAGCTGGAAGCTTTATTATACCATGCTGTTTTGGGTATTGTATCAATTAATTATTGTGTGGAAGCTCTTTGATTTTGAATTTAAGAATTATAGCTTTCTACTTTGGATTTCGTTTTATTTTAGCAAATTTGGAATGCTTTGATCAGAAATCCATTGTGGAATTTCTCTTTTTGTATGTTATAAAAGCCCTGTTACATGTTGTTCAGTAGAGTTGAAACAGATACGTAGTGTTTGTTGTTGATATACAATGGTAGCAGTAGTCTTATTAATGGTTGTTAAGCACCTTTGTAAACTTGAACCACCATATTTGTTCTCATATTATATAAACATAATATCCACGCATTTTGCTTGTAACACTGAATCTGAGCTTTCTATTCATTAATGGTAGGATGTTTTGTTGAAGAGTTTCTTTCATTTGTAGTTTATCTTTTCTTAGAAATTCATTAGCTGGCATTGTGGGAGTGATTGTGTTATCTTGCTGATATACCGTGCAGGTGGAAATGAAGGTTCCAAGCAAAGCAGAAGCGAGAAAAAGAGTCGTAAGGCCATGTTAAAACTTGGAATGAAACCTGTTACTGGTGTTAGTCGGGTCACGATTAAGAGAACCAAAAACGTAACCCTCTTTCCAATTGCCATTCACCATGCTCTGTATTCTCCCACCTTGCTAGTTTAATCCAAACCATAATTTTCGCAGATATTGTTTTTCATCTCAAAACCTGATGTCTTCAAGAGCCCGAATTCAGAGACCTACGTCATTTTTGGAGAGGCTAAGATTGAGGATTTAAGCTCTCAGCTGCAAACTCAGGCTGCTCAACAATTCAGGATGCCCGATTTGGGCTCTGCAATGGCGAAGTCAGAAATAGCCAATTCAGCTGCAAGTGGTCAGGCCGATGAGGAAGAGGAGGAGGTTGATGAGACTGGAGTCGAGCCTCGTGACATTGACTTGGTTATGACACAAGCAGGAGTGTCCAGGACCAAGGCTGTTAAGGCTCTCAAGACTCACAATGGAGACATTGTCAGTGCTATTATGGAGTTGACCACCTAAATGGGTTAGTTTAGCCTTTAAATGAAGGTTGCATTTTGTCATAATCTTTTTTGGTGTCAATGGTACAATTTGGTGTCATTATTTTCATTAACTGGGTTTTTTATTTAGTGATGAAATTGTACCTCTTTGTTCTGTTTTCATAAAGATAAATGCTGCATTTATTTATATTTTGAAGAAAAAGAATCATGTTCCAAGTTTTGCCAAATGTTTATGCTTCTTTGGACATAGTATGTAATGAGCTTAGATATATGTTAATAAAGTAGTCCGATTGTTGATGTGGCACGGCTTTATTCAACTTTTCGATAGCAACACAACTGGACACACAAATAACACATCGATCTGGATCCTCTACGTTTCTTTTCGGTGAGTTCTCTTAGAACCTCGACTTCATTTTGCATGGAAACAACTTAAAACCCAAACAAATTATCCTCATTTGTTTCAGCCATTGATCACTCTACAGTCTCTTCTGATTTCACCAGCACCACCAGTTATGACTCCAATGTTTCCCATACTCACCATTGCATCTGCAAATTTCCTCCACCATAGAAATTGATTTTGAGCATTTTGTAACACTTGGGCTCGTGTTTGTGGGCTCGTCAACAAAGTTTGATCGGACGTAAAGAGGCCTCTATTTGCTAGCACGCCACGATAATAGCTAACATCAGACACAGCCGGTGTCGGAGGGTCCATCGGAACCACAAGGTTCGGATTCGCACTGCCTTGCGGACACTGTTGCTTCAGTTGGCTAGCGTACGCCAAATCCAGAGTCGGATCTTGCATCGAGCTTGTGCTGAAATTGTATAGACGGTTATTGAAAGACGTGCAATGGGACCGGCCCAATGTGTGGGCTCCTGCACACACCCAAAAAAAAAAAAAAAAGTTTCATCTCGTGTTTCATTGCAAATCAGACATGAGATTGAAATTCTTACCCGAAAGAGTAACCATTTCATCCTGTGATAAACCCTTGTTGGCAAATGCTCGAGTGAGTTGGTCGACATTGAATGAAGGTGGTGGTAGGTTTGACAATGCCTCGGAAGCTAATGAAACCCTTCCATCTCTTTTCCCAGCAAGAACGTCATAGCCAAGACCTTTGGTCTAAAATAAAAACAAAGAATAAATTAATCCATGCGTGGAATTATGACTGAACGAACACTTACTAATCAATTCATTGTGATCCGTACAATCTCAACACTATCCCTAGCTGCATAAGCAAGGATATCAGCACACGAGACGACCCCCGGGCAAGAGACTTCAAGCCTTCTCTTTATCGCGTCGACAACTTCAAAACCTCTGAGGCTTGGATTATTCGGAGGTGAATCTTTCTCTGCAGTGTTTGATCCCGTCGAATCTATCAGCACCGATCCATCACACCCCTTAATTCATAAAGAATGCATTAATTCAATATGTTGATGAAACTATATATATACATACACACATGCAAGATTCAAATGTTTATCATGAACTGTAATATTGTAAATTCTTACCCTAACAAAACAATCATGGAAATGAAGTCGAATAAGACCAGCAGCTATGCCACTGTCTCTAAAGAAAGCATTTCTAACTTCTTGTTTCACTATCGTTTCAGCAAAGCCACAAGAAAGCTGATAAAACCCTTTTTGAAGCTGAGCTTCAGACAAAACAATGTAATAACAAAAGAAAGCTGCAAGAACTTTAAAACTCATATTGCTTAATTCCTTGACTTTGTTACAATGATTAGTACTGAGTTTCTTGCTCTAGGAGAAGCAATATATAGACAAAATCTCAGGCCCATCAACTCATTTTATATCTCATTTAGTGCCAAATGAGTAGGAAACTCACTGTAAGTTTCATTTTAACTTGTGAAGCGCAGTACAAAAGAAGTGAATGATAATGAAGAAACGACGAAGATCAAACGCGTAAAACGCGTGATTATTGTAACGTTGATAGTATATATAATATGCCCTAAACTTAGGTTCCAAGCAATAACAGATTAATAGGATCCACTTTCATTGACTTAAGTGCATGCAAATCCAAGAGAGTGGTTAGATAAGATAATATCTATCATTTTATGAATTTATGAAGAGAATATGATTGATTTGTGTGTAGTTGTGGGGAAGCAAGTGGGGTTGATCTTTCTATTGATTTCTGTAATGGGGCCAAAGATCTGATATTACTATAGTTTTTCTATTACCTAATTAGTTGATGCTGTCTAGGTTTTGGCATTGATCACAAAATCAACCTCAGTTATTTGAGGAAAAAAAGTTCATATTTCTTTTTCACTTGCGATTGTATACTACAAGATTTAGAGATGATATTTTTGTATAATATGTAATTGCAGTATTCTTCTCTAGTAACATCGTAATGACGATCTTGTTTCATTATTTATATATTGACTGCATTGTTAGTGACTACACGTCGGATAAAAATCTTAAAATGTGTGAAATTAATATTATATTAAAACATAATTAGGGTCAAAAAGTTCAACAAAAATCTCAAGTGAAATTGAAGTTGATCACGGGTGCATGTGAGTTGTTGATTAAATGTTGAGAATAATAATATGATTGGTTGGTTTAATTTGTCCAGAAACTTTTTAATTTTAAATTACCAATCTCTTATATATATATATATATATATATATATATATATATCTTTTTTTTTTTTCTAGCTAGTTCACTAATTTAAAAAAACTTTCGTTTTTTAGTCTGAGTACCCGTAATAATAGATTAAATTGATTGATTGTTGTTTACTTTACATCAAAACTGCTTAAAATATATGAATAAATTTCTAAAATAACTACATAAATTCATTAATAAATAAGACATGTATAAATTCAACAAAATAGAAGAAAGTAACTCTTTTATTGTTTAAAAAAACGATCTTATAATTATTATTGTTACAATATATTTATTTTAAAGTTATTCAAACTTCCAAATAGTCATCATATAGATAAAATGGTGTAAAAATATATGTTTGGATATGAAATAAACAAAAACGGGTGGCTTTGATATGTTATAGTAGGTTAATTGGACTAAAATCAGAAGTTTTAATAGTTAGAGGAGTAAAACAGAAAAAAAGAGAGATTAAGGATTAAAAGTTAAGATGGCAAAGTTTGAGGACTGATTTTTATATTTTTATTTTGAATCACACTTCAAATCTCTTCTTTATGTGAAAGCTAAACTTGTACAAGAAATTTAATAGGAAAATGATAACATATGCTACAGACATTTATATTTTGATAGCAAACCCTTTTCTTTTTCCATTTATATAATTTCTCCCTCATTAATTCCCCTTTGAGTCATTTATGGCTGAGTTGTCATGCTATTTAACTGAGAAATATAATTTAGCAATCATTATGGAACATAAGTGTAACCTGTAAATGATCATTCTTGTCTCTTTTCAATACTTGAAAACAAAACAAAAAACTAGTTGCTTCTAAAAGAAACACACTCACACACACACACACACACACATATATATAATATTATGTCTGTCAATCGCCATTACAAAAGGACAAGATCAAAGCATAGAAGAGGTCCAAAAAAAGAAAACCCAAATTGGCAACAAGTACGAATATCCATTTGTACAAAAATATACATAAAGTCAAGATTAACTCCAAGTAACCCCAAAAGACTTTTTATTTACAGGCTAATAAATCCATGTTCATATATTCCGACATTAGACTAAATGTTCAGAAAACCAAAAGAAGTAGCATTCATCCCCAGAACAGAGTGGTATTGTGCCTCTTTGCAGCACCATAAATCGCGATCAACCCAACGTTGACAAGTTCTTCCACGAAAAATCATCTTTCAGAACATGCTCCCAGTCTGAAGAGGAACTATCACGCGATCCAGAGTTATCTCCATCGCTCGTCATGCTGTTCTTGAATGGACGGATTACTTGATCATTCGTTACTGAGAGGTGATAGTCATTCAGGGGCTCATATCCAGCAATGTCTCCATATGAGTCAAATTCCCTGTCTCTGAGATTGCCAGTTTGATGCAGTTTCTGATCCAAGATTAAAGTTTCGTCTTTTAACTGACCTCTGATGCGTGTCTGGGGGTACTTTTTTCCTGCAAGCTCAGGATTGATCACCTTAGGTTGTTTCTCCTCGTCCATACTGATTGATTTTGAGTTTTCCTCTCGTGATTTGAGGATATTGAATTTGTCCATAACAGAACTTGCATCACCATCAAAAACCTTCGGTTGTTTTTCCTCATCCATACCAATTGATTTTGGGTATTCCTCACGTGATTTCAGAATACTGAATCTGGACATCATGGCACCTGCATCACCGCCAATGATCTCAGGTTGCCGTTCTTCTTCCACATTTATCTGTTTCAGATTGTCATCTCGAGATTTCAAGATATTAAATCTGGCAAGGACAGAAGCCTCAACATGGTCAGCATGTCCACTTGTGCTAGGAATTAAATTGTTCTGTAAGGTGGACTTTGGAGATGTGATATCTCGAGCATTAGGAGATAGTTCAAAAATGGTGATTGGATCAGGTGAAATGCAAACCTGAGATGTCATTTCTCCAGTATCCTTGTTTTCTGAGAACATCGAGAGATCATGATTAGATCACAGATAAAGAAGATCATCATACCATGATATAAACCTAACCTTTCGGTGGCTTCTGCTTAATTTCCTCAATCTGAATCTTCATTCTGTCAAAGCGAGCTTTGTAACTGATGGAACATAGTTTAGCCTCTGCCTCAAGCCACAAATTCTTGAAAAGAAGTGCCTGTGAGGGCATTTCTTCATCTAACTGGAAATTCTCATCAAGGACCGTCTTTATAACCTGCAAGGCAAGTATGGCTAAAGGAAATGAAGGGCAGATTATGTCTAGAAACGAACATGGGACTGGGTGTAACTTTCTTACACATCCAATTAACAAACACTGCCAGTTTTGGAAACAATAAGCATACCTTGGTCATATCATCATTTCTTGTCACATCTAAGTCATCCCTCAAATGTGAAAAGATCGGTGATTTCGCAACCTTCTTACCAGGAAAGCTGTAGTTTCCCTCCGCTTCATACATGTGCAGATAATTAAACTTGACGTGAGAATTTGCAGCTTCACTTATCATATGAGGACCCCCTGAAATCTTACCCTGACATGAAACAAAATTTTCAGATTATTAATTGTTTTTTAAACAAGATATGGAAAAGATCTTAAACAGCAAGCTAGATTTATATGTATGAACCTCAGGATATATTTATTTCTTTGCATGGTTATGGAAGTTCACAAACTGAGGCATACCACATTTTGAGATTCCCTAAGTATCTCTGAAGTGTCTACCACAGGATCGTTATTCGATTCAGGCTTGCTAGTTTCCAGGATAACTTTTTTGCTCAAACTATCAAGGTTGCTTATTACTTGCTGGAGAGTCTCCATGTTATCTTCCTCTAGAGATACTGTATTACTTGAAAAATGAAACAGAAGCAACTCCGAAAGATTATGTATTGCCTTAATCATTGTTGATACATTCAAATTCGGATCTGGTACCAAAGCATGCTCATTTGCATCTTCTTGAGAAGCAGGTGAAGCAAGAACCTTCTCTGCCACATGAACTGCAACAGCGGCACCTTCAGAGACATCATTTACAGCCATCGCCATACCCTCTTCACCAGTTAAATGCTTAGAGTCCGAAACTTTTATGCCAAAAACACTAGCTGAGCTGTTCAGGGGATTAGATTCTTTATTTAGAATATTTGGACTGTCAATTAACTCAACCCCCTTTTTTCTGGTCATAAGTGAAGTCCAAACAGCATCTTTTGCACCATCAAATAAACTATGTTCCTTAGTTGAGCAAATAGCACTGAGGGTCCTCTCCAAAGCAAGTGATACACCATTACTTGCACATACATTTTCTTTTCCCATGTTGCCATCAACTTTTGCAGAGTCTGAGTGCAGGTGTTTATGTTCTTCACCACCAAATCCATAACGTTTGTCCAAACTAACCTTGGCATGAGAAGAGTTGCCAGCTTCAACATCAAATGATGAAAACTGAGAAGATGGAGCTCCTTTCCAGCAGGGTGAATCTACAGCTGTGTTAGGATGATCTACCGTATCTGAAGAATCCTCGATGGAATTAACTACTGGAACATCATCACCAGCCATTGAAAAACCTCTTGAAACATTTATTTCTGGCAATTGAGATCCAAATCTAGCTTTAATCTTGCGATCAGAAGAATCCCTAAAATGCGAAGGACTTGAAAGTTCTTTTACTGAAGCTGATGAAACGAAACCATTCCCTTGCTTAGAAAAATCAAAAAGGTTTGCCCCAAGGGACTCGTATGTGAATTTGGAGCTTGATTGTAAGCTAGAAGAATCCTTTAGCTTTGAGGGATTTGCAGAATCAAACCCCACACTGTGGACACCGCCAACATTATCATTACAAGCAAGTTTACGAGAAGCAGCACCTTGTCCTGAATTGCTATAGGTAGCAGGTGGTGGCCTAATAACCACTGCAGGGGAAGCCCTCAATACTGATGCACGACCAGGAAAAGCCGTATCAACATGCCTGACACAATTTTCATATGTACTACTTGAGTTTTGATGGTGAGGAAAATTCTTCTGCATTTCACATGATATCGTAGAAATATTAGGTTCTGGGTAAGGAGAACTGGGTGTTGTGACACACATTCTATCTGAATTATACGGAATGAAGCCATGATTTTGCTCAAAACATGAGTTGTCTTCCATATGTGCGGTAATTGAGGAACCCGCATGGCTTTTTCTCTCAGAAACCTGATTAAGACTTTGATAGAAAACACCAGAATCTTCTTTAGATTTGTTCCAGTTTTCACTGTTGTGCCCTCCTGAGTTACAGCAAATCAATATACACAGGGTACATCAATACAAGAATGTGCTAACACATGCTGTCAAGCACACACCAATTATGCCGGTAAGTAGAGAGGGAAGGGGCAATATGCAAATTTGTGAAACGAGTTGATGCATGAGTAAACCCACAGAGGACATTCTATAAAGAAAAGGAAAGGAAAAGGCAGCAGCAATAGCTGCTGCAGAACGAGGGGGGGGGGGGTGATCACAGATAAGTTTCAAACTAACCAGAAAAATAAGCTAAAGCAGAGCCTATCACAAGAACCTATAAACTGAAAATTTAAATATAACCTACATTTAAGATTTAAGGTACAGATGTCAGGAAAAATAAGAAGGATATAAAGTTATTTGCTTCGGGAATTCACATACCCTTTGTTAACATCTTCAGTAATATTTATTGGATTCTATTATAAGAATCTGGTATAGTTCATATGTTCTGTTTCTAGAGGCAACTTCTACTATTGTTACCTATAATAAGCTTCTGCAATTCACTCTGTGCTTGCAGTCTCTAACTTGCTCATTCACTTCTTGTTTCCCCTTTCCGACCAAATATACACACAGGCAGAATCGTAAGGAGTAATACAACACTTTCCAAATTAGAACAGGTAAAATGTACTCCCTCCGTCCCCTACTTGGACCGGGCACGGAACCTAAGAAAATGCAGTTGAATTGTTGTTTTAGGTTACTTTTTGATTAAAAAAGTGTTTTTTTATACTTTCTGCCCACCTTTTTTGACTTTTTGGTTAAAAAAATGTTATTTCTTTGCCATTTTGGGGTTGGCAAGTTCGACTGGGACGGAGGGAGTAACAATTTGCACAAAGGTAGGGAAGCCCACATGGTACAGAACTTAACTTCTATAGAACAAGCTTTTCAAGTTACAAGCATTAAATATCAAGGGCAGGAAGAACTCAGCAATAGGACTCTAAATTATCTTCAACTAAGTTATCTCCAAATCTCCTAATTTCCACACATTTCAACAATCTAAAAGGTGAAAACACGTGTTATCACAGAAACCACATTTCTAGCAAAGAGAGAGGCGTACATACCTTGGTACAGCTGATTAATGTAATTATGCGAGCCACCAAGAATTTCTTTCTCAGATGAGAAACATCCACCAAATTCCGATCTCTTAGCCCTCTTCCCATCATCGAATCCCAAACCATCCACCCATCGAGGTCCATACTCCACGTCAAACAAGCTTTGAGAATAATCATGCTGAGACGTCACACTCAGACCAGAAGAAGGCACCACATTGTAATGTGAGCCTTCATCCTCTCCTCCAACCAAAGGAGAAACATAAGGGGAATAATAAGGCTTCACTTCACCACCATAACCAAATGCACTGCCCATAGCTTGAGTACCCAAATTAACACCCGGCCATTTAATGCTAGAGGAACTATTAGATGCAGAAGCTGAAAATCGATAACCATCAGAGAGCGGGGCGCTACTAATTCCAGAGGAATCAATACCCACTTCAGGTGCAGGGGCAGAAGGGGGAGCATATTTCCATGGGTGGCTAAAGGGTTCGCCAACATAGGCCGATTCAGAATAATGCAAACGAGGGTTTGTAGAGGGCTTAGGGTTTAATCTATCAACAGTAAAGGGAGGGGCTAGAGCTGATAAATTCGAGGTTGATGATGATGAATTCCCTCCTCCATTACCCATAGCACCAAAACCCATCATCGTTGCTCAGGGATTAAAATTCAACTGATCAATCAAACCAAATAGAACAAATTACATGAGCAAAATAGTGATGATCTCAATGACCACAACACATGGAAATCAATGATTGATCAAGAAAAGTACAGCTTAAATCTTCAAAAAAAAAAAAAAAAGCAGATTAAGATACGAACAGCAAGCAAAGTGGAATCGAGAAAGGACGAAATCGAACCTGATGAAGACAGGGAAGAGAGAAAAAGGCAGAAATTCTCTCTCTACACTTCTCCTTCAACGCGAAGTATCATGTACTGTGCTGCGAATTCTTTTGTGTTTTTGGGTTTGTGGGTTCCTCTCTCTCTCTCTCTCTCAACACGTTTTTCGTTTCCAATTCTTTGTCAACTGATCAAAGGCGAAGAAATGTATCACTAAATATTTTATCTTTAAATGATTTACATTTTGAATCATAATATTATTTTCAAAATAATATAAATAAATAATTACGAATTTAAAACTTCATGGAAATTTTGATAGTGTTATTGAGCACCTTAGATTGATTCACACTAGTTTAAGGGTGGAGTAATCTCTCTATATCCTCTCTTCTCCTATACAAGGAGGAACTTTTGTTAGGTCAAACGGTTGATTTACACAAGTCTCGCTTAGACAACCTAAACCTAACAAAGACCGTCAGTCTCTCCCACACAGGGTTACGTGACAAAAATTCTCTAGCCCACAAAGAGCTCTTGTTCTTCTACTAAAAACGTAAATATTTGATCAGGAACACCCTCTGATCAAACAATTCCTTTACATTCTAAATGAAAGTAAGAAATCAACAACACAGGCAGCAAACTTATAAACGATTGAGCTCTCAAAGCTAAGGATAGCTTGCTGCTAGACTGGACTTAAAACTTCTAAGTATTTGTGGATGATCTTTGATAGTTTAAGCGTTTTGATCGCAAGAGTTTCAGGTACGTTTCATGTACCAGTCTTCCAACATTTATAGGTGATTCAAATTTTTGTCCGTTGGAGAGGGTGTGCTTTCTTTGCAGCTTTTCGTAGATCAGAGAGACAGTTTTTGCTTTGTTCGTACACTGATCGTTGAGGGTGACCATCTCCAACAGTGTACATGATTTTACTGTTAATTTTACACAATTTTTATGTAATAACTGTCAATGATCTCCAACAGTTTACATTATTCTCTGCACCAAAAAAGAATATTTCATAATATTCTTTATTAATTAATTTATTTAACATTTTATTTAACATTTTTTAATTTATTAATAATTTTTTGCTTCATTATTTTATGCAATTTTTATATTAAAATTAGTTTAATGTCTAGATATTATATGTATTTATTAATATGTTGTATTGTATTTTTTTTTCCAAAATCGGAATGATTATAGTAGCACTTAATATAAAAAAATAAGGAAAAAAATGAATACAAAGTAAAAATAATGAAAAAGAACTTAAAAAACAAAATAAAATAAGAAAAGAAAAGGAATAAAATAAATAAATAAATAATAAAAAAAGAAAAAGAAAAGAAAAATCAGATGGTGCAAGTCGAAAGGTAATGCAAATAAATGTATTTTTTTCTAAATATCGTAGACCTATGGATACTATAAAATATTGGTATTGATACATCTGTTTAGTTATGATATAAAGTTGGATGAAAATCAGGAAATATTACATATAAATTGCATAATATGGTATTTATACAAAATCCGTGATTTTTTTTAACTTGTGATTTTACATGCCTAAAATTAAATATGTTACTTCCTTTTCTTTAGTTTGTTAGTAGTGAGCGTAGACCGAAACTTGCAACTTACAAGATATTCACTCATATACTTTTAGTCATTTTATATCGCATTATATATTGTTAGTTGTCTTAATCGTACTATATTTATATAATATGTTTTTTTTAAGTAAAAGAACTTTATAAATTAGCAATAGCAAATAATATAATGAAAAGTCATTCATAAACGATAGAGACTCTACCCAACAATGAGGATTAGAAATATTTTTAGCTAGCAAGATAATATGTTAGAAAATTAACATCTCGTTTAACTCAACTCAAGCCAAAATGAGGATACAAATTCATAACATGTTTACACCTTTCAATGATATGTCAAACTCGAAATTGAAAGATTTGAATGATTTCAAAACATTGAACACTATCTTAGCATCCATCACAACTCTCACCTTAATTCTCTAACCTCAAATTCTTGATCCAAGACAAAGCTTCTTATACACAATCACTTCCCCTCTTCCACTCCATATAAACCTAGAAGAACCGGTGATCACATGTTTCCCTTCATCATCGTGAATCACCATACTCACCCCTATCTCCTTCATTTATTCAAAAAACTCGGTATCTACATTCAATTTGAAATGGTTTATGGGGTTTAGGTCATGCATTACATTATTCAATTATACCTTAAATGTGCTTTTTTTTCTTTTTTTTTTTTTACTCTCATAAAGATATTGTTTCGATAATCCAACAACAGCTGATGTATCTCCATCATTCTCATTCCATAACTTATTAGTTCGAGCCATCCAATGTTGTCATAG
This sequence comes from Scutellaria baicalensis, assembly GCA_005771605.1. Classification (NCBI taxonomy): domain Eukaryota; kingdom Viridiplantae; phylum Streptophyta; class Magnoliopsida; order Lamiales; family Lamiaceae; genus Scutellaria; species Scutellaria baicalensis. The sequence continues at coordinate 68,298,022 of CM016721.1, read as the reverse complement.
AGATCATAGAGATATGTTTGCGTTAGACATATCATTTTATTGTTATTTTAAATGGAATATATACATAGTAATATATTACAATAATCCTTATAATTATGTAAATTTTCCATCAACTTTTTAATTCTTTTATATTAATCGGTACTTTGTAAATTAAGACCGTGACATTAGTTTTGATAGCATCATTTTCATGATGTTACATCATTTTTCGTCACTAAAAATATTTTACCAAATAACATCTAACATATATTTCTAGCAGATCAACTTCAAGAATTTTAAGGATCCGACTCAAATTGAAGTGGATTCAAAGATCACTCATATTGCTTCAATATAAAAATAACACATTTTGAATTTATATATATATATATATATATTACCTATATAAAAGTATGGATATTTCTTACAAAATATGAATTGCCTAATATATCCTTATTAAAATTTTTATTTAAGGTTATAATAGTAATTTATGATTTTCATATTTAAATAATTTTACAAAAGAATTCTAAACCAAAATCATATAGAGTATTAGAGTTCTATTACGAGTAGGACTTTAATTTACTATATTTTTTTGAATTTAATTTAATTTAATATAGATTGTATATCCTTAAAAAATTATTATTTAAGGTTAGTATTATAATATTTTTGATTTAAATAATTCATCCTCCACATGCGACGTATGTATTGATACTCGTATATATATAAAAGAACGATTATTATTATGTATTCAAACACCACCGATGGATTCAAAGATCTTGTCCTTACTATCCAAACCGGCCCTTAATTGATTTACTCTCTACATATCACTAAAGTCAGAGACTACAACCATATAACTAAAACACTAAAATTGGTAATTTTTTCCCTTCATTTTGGATATTTTTTTTCTCATTGAGTTGGGCCCTTAGATTGACCATGAAATATAATATTTACACAAAACATTCATATTCTAAATGAGTGATACTTGTCTGCCTATGGCATGGTGTCCCCAAATTAATTTTCATATGGTGTTAAATATATACTCTACAGGTATCATGTATATACTCTTCAGGTATCATATGTATACTCTTATATACATATGATACATGTAGAGTATATTTATAACATCAAGAAACATAACACCTATAGAGTATATATATATAACACTTGAAGGACATATATATAACACCTAGATCCGTATTCCTATGTGCCTTAGAGGTATATAAGTTTTTGTCATTCTAAATAAGAGGAAATGAGAAACATGTTCAATTAATTTGGTTGAATGGGTTCACCAAATCCTACATATCTCCAGAGATCTTCAATTGGGATTTGGAGAATCAATGAAGATTTTAAAATGCCTACTAAGATTGATAATTTATTAATTTATATTCTACTTCAAAATAAAATAAAATAATTTTTCATTCATACTGCCTTCATAAAACCTAATAAATTCAACAACTTAACCGGCAACGACTCTAATAAATTACCAATTTATCAAACTATATATAAAACAACAAAAAAACTATTACTATAACAAAAGTTATGAATGCTAATAAAGGACTAGAATTTAGATTACATTTAATTAATGAAATTAATGATGTTCATTTGCCCCTGATGACATCATATTATAGGCAGAATATCATGAATTAATAAATTAATTAACAGTGGTAAAATTGATTTATCTGCTTTTCCATATTTGTTTTTCGGGTCCAATTATTTCGCAAGGGAAACAACATCCATGTGATCATTAAGAAGAAAGTCCAAAGAGGAAAAAGTTATGCTTTAAAATAATAATAATATGTAAATTATAACACAATAAATACTAAAATGTCTTATAGAACAAATACATACATAATATATATAGAGACAGAGAGATAATATTACTATATTATGTGTCATTCATCCACGTGATTTAGCAATTTGGAGGTCCTCTTTATTTATTCATTTATTTTAAATACATGCATTGAGGACTCTTGTTTCTTTCTTTTTATTTTTTATAAAATTTAATGGAATTATTCTTCAATTTCACACTTTTACTACATGACACTAGACATGCATAGTGTTTATTTACGTATGTATATTGCCAACATGTCAAATATCTATTATATTTTCAAATTTTATACGTATGTATATTGAGAGTTGTCGGTTGTAAGTATTTTAGTATTTCTATATAGAGGTGAGTCATATGTGAGACGTCTCACGGACCAACCAACTCATATTTTACAATTCACTTATAAATTAGTGGAAATGAGTTTGATTTATGGAGTAAATGATTTGTTTCACAAAAACTCTCTGTAACACTTTCTCAAGCAAGTTTTTATATTCGCGTAGTAGTAATACAATCTTGTTAACCTATTATCGTGTATTAATTTCATATTACATAATTCAAAGGGATGAAATCGTTACACAGTGTAGGCCAACATATCGAGGGTTGTATTAATTAAAATAGTGATGCCAAAAATAGTCCTTAATTTGGAGCATTTGCACTTGAAATAGGGTTGGGATCTGCAGACAATTTATCACCTACTAATTATCGCATGTTCTTTGCCCTCACTCTTATTTGTTTCTTTCTATTTCCAAATTATTAAAAAAAAAAAAAAACTTCATTGAAAAATAAAATAGCAATAATTTATTTCATATCTTTATCTCAGAGAATAGAGACATGACACCATTCTATGTGGGCCATTATAGTGATAAATAAAATATGGGCCAATATCATTATATTATTTAAAATTTGGTCCATGAGGTCTACATAGACTTGGGTGCGATGGGCTCATCCATTTTAGTAACGTGGAGGTCAAATCTTGCCTGACCCATTTCATACAAGTGGTTCTTAATCATTTTCTATCTAAATTAAAATAAATATCTCTCACCTCATTATTTCGAATTTAACGAAAATTAAATTACTCACTTAGAATATAATCCTATTCCCCATCCCACTTCAATGAATTTGTATTTCCGATACTTCAATTTCTTTCTTGGATATCAATAGCAATTTGCAATGTAATCTAATTTTGTTCATGGTAAATAATCAGAATTGTTTTGATAAAAATGTTCATATTAGAATTAAGGTCGATTGAATAAGCTACGATGATGAAAGAACAATGCTAGAGTAGTTATGATTTTAATTGTGAACTATATATATTCAATGTGGTGCACAAAATGTTGAGAGCTTTACATTTATATGTTTCAAATTTGAGTTTAATGTAAAGGGATTAAAGAAAGGAAAAAGAAGAAGAAGATTAAAGAAAAAGGTCAAGTAATGAGGTGTGGCAATTTATGAGGTCATGTATGAATTGATGTGTGGGATACATTTGAACATGTTGTGTTGCTAACAATTGGGATTCCTCAGATCATTGTCATGAACAAACAAATATTATAATTTTCAATTAAATTCTATATTCAGCATACCAACAAACAACATGAAATGTATATGGTTCGGATGATAATACTCAAAATGGATATATATTTAATTTGGATCGAGGATAAAGATGGAATCATGTTATATCAGGATTTGCGGTCTTTTCTAACCTTCATCATCTCTTTATAATCCATCATTCTTTCTCTGGTCTATCATAATCATTAAAAAGTATGTTTTATTTGAAAATTATAAATTCTTCCAAATTGAATAATTGGTTCGATAAGATTTGTACTCAGAGAGATCCAACTTTGAAATTTATAAATCCAATAATTGTAAAGAATTGTTCAAAACCATGAAAATCATGTAATAATAGGATAATATCCCTTTGTTTTAAAGTTCAATAAAAAATGATACTTTTGAACAAAATCAATTGAAACTCAACTTATTAAGTGGGTTTTGTATGAAATCATCCCATCATATTACGTAAATCCACAAACCACATTTCATAATTATATATAAATTAATGATCGATAAGATTTATAGTAAAAATTTCATTTGTCTCACCCAAGTATTTGTCTAACTTATTTAACAAAAATAGGTGAAGTTTAAATTTTTATGGTACAAAAGTATGACTTGAAATATTATAATATATACAAGTATAATTTTTTTTTTTATAATTGCTGTTAACTATATAGGAGAACATGCATTTCACAACTGCACACACTTATATTATCGTCCCAAATTTGACTAATTTTGACAAGGTGTCTCAATTTACTTTTATACCCTTATCTATAATAAATGATGTGCGCGTACTCCATGGATCAAGTTTCATAAATATTCAATTATTCACATTATCAAATCAGTATAAAACTATAGTCACACTTCCTCCATTTTTATTAATTTTCATTCATGTAAATTATTTCAAATTCAAAATAACAACAATAATAAATTAAAATAAACCCACAATTTGATGGAATTAACTAACGTACACGAAAGAAAGAATATTGCTTAAAATAAAAAAGAAGCAAAAAATTCATCACCATTCTCATATCAAAATTTACAATGAATAATTCAACATATTAGACCTTTAAATAATTACCAAGAAAAAAAAAGGAAAGAATTTAACTCTTTTTTTTTTTCCCTTTATTTCTTTCCAACCATAATCACATTAAAAAGCGAACAATTTAATTGAAGTATAAATGAGATGTATGTATAAGAAGCAAAAAAAAAGAAATAAAAAAAAAATCTAAAAATAGAGAAAAAAAGAAGAAGAATCTGCAGAAGTTGAAGAAGTGGCAGCAGAATGAAAGGACCTGAGAAATTGAAAATGGAGAGGCCCAATATTAGGGAGAAAATGGAGCTGCTCTCTCATTCTTGCCATTATCAAGCTGTATTCTTCCATCAATTCAAACATTTTCCCCACTTTTATCATCTTCTACCTTTCTCTCTCTTCCTTTCTCTCTCAACAATATACATACACTGATTTGTAGTTCAAGATAATTCTGTGATGTGGTGTCCATGTATATATACATATATAGAGGAAGGTGAGGTGGGGTGGGGTTGAAATTTGGAAAGTTATCATGATTTGAAGCTGAAATTTATTCCCATCTTGATTTGAGTTTTTAGGAGGTGTTTGGTTTGGGTTTTACTTCTGATATAAGAACTCATGTGAAACGGTATCACGGATAGTTTCCGTGAGACGGAGTCCCATCACCTATAAACAACATGTGAATTGTAGGGTTTGGATTATGGGTGATTGGGTTATGAATTGACCCGTTTCACACAATACTCTTACTCTGGATATCCTGATTTGAATAATGAAATCATCATAATAAAGTAATTAAGTGTTAATGATTGGAAAAATCACGATCTTTATTTGAAAAATCATTTAATCAAACTTTTCACTATTTGTCAAAATAACATAATGTTTTGCGTAGAACCATCTTACCGGACCCAATTTCATATGATGAGATAGATCGGATCAGACATAAGAAATCATATAATAATTTTATGTGTATCAGGTAATACCTTTTTATGTATCAAACAATACTTTTGAATTATATTATGTAGTATATGTACATTATTCATGAAAATTATTATCTAATATATAAAAGAAATAGTACCTAATTTCGAGTTTCGAAATTACAAACTCGGATTTAAGATTTTGAAGTCTGAAATCCCAGATTCTGGAAGGAATCCAAACGTACCATAATGATTTTGACTTCATTCTATTTATTACCATTATTATATGGTGGACGACATGTGACAGGGCAACTACTAATTGCATAGATTAATCATTAATGGTTACAAATTCTTATAATTGACATTAATGTAGCCTAATTAGTCTCCTCAAACGTGAGATGCGTTTCCATATTAAAAAGACATGTTTTTTTCAATAAGATTATCATTATAAACAAATGATGATTATTGGTGCACACTTTACCAACAGTGAAGAATATATAGAATAAAGATGATGTTTATAATTACGGGTCCTTCTGTAGTACACCGGGTGTATTAACACACCAAACTCTCCATCATTTTCAATCATTAGATCTGTGACCATAGTTGACTTTGACCTTAATGATCTCAGATCTGATGGCTGAAAATGAGTGGAGAGTCTGGTGTATTAATACACCTGATGTATTATAGAATTACCCATTAATTACACCATTTTAATTATTAGATTATAAATAATTAATTCTGAAAAGTGCTCATCATTTGATATATGTGTCGTTTTATTATTGTAGTAAAAAAATTCATGTGTTTGTTACCTTTCTATTTGATTAATGTGCCAAAAAAATTGCAAGTGTTATAAATTACAATAATAATAATAATTAACAATTATTGCTTTCTTTTTCCTGAAGAAAAATTTAATGTTATCTGATAAGCCACGCTTTTTCAACTTCATGTGAGTGGAAAACTTGATATATGGCGTAAAGTAAAGAAATTCATTGTATTTTTATTATTTTTTTGAATTTTCTTCTTTTATTTTTTAATTAAAACTTTCTTGAATTTAGATAAGATGGGCTGGAACTTTTTTGTATATAGTTTTAAATTTCTTAGAGCTAACTAAGCTCTATTTTTAGATTTTAAGTTTCACTTTACTTTTTTGCTAATAAAAATAAAAATTATCAAACGTTTGATGATTAAAGTACGATTCTTGTAAAACTGTCTTACAAATTCAATAAAATGAAATGATCCTAAATTAATCCACAATATATGAATTTATAACTACGAATTTAATTATATGGTAATGAAAGTGTGTATTACTGAACTAATTGCATTCATGATATAGTTTGTTGTGTACTTGTAGCTTTAAATAGTAAGAAACAAAGCCTAATGTCATAATTTATTAGGGTAGTTTTTTTAATAAATTAATAACACAATTAATTTTTATTTAGATTATAATTAATTAGGAGAGGCGTAAACGACTTTTGAGACCTCGAATTGAAGTCTCACAAAGTGGATAATAATTCACTAATTATATATATATATATATATATATCGATTTAATTAGTTGACTTACTGATATTATAGCTGTATGTTTTTTATTGGGTTGAAAAAAAGGGGTTGGCCGACAAATTCCTAAATAAAGAGTACAAATATTTCAAATTTGAATTGTGAGTAAAACACTTTTTGGAATTATTTCATAAACGCACATTCTTTGTATCCATATATATATGGTCCAAAAGTTGGGATTTGTGGAATCTTATCAACCTACAATTTTCACACACGTAAAGCTAAGGCCAACCATACAATTTCATTATTTTTGAGTTCATCTTTTATTTAGTTTGTTAATCATATATGTATATATGTGTGTGTGACTGTATTTTATTGAATTCAACATAAATGAACGAGAAATGATATATGTCTAAAATTATAGGTTTTATTGCATTATTTTAGTGTGTGTGTGACATATTTAACAGTGATGAGATTATGAAGAGAAGTAGAGAAGGGACATTGAGGGGTAACTGACTTTGAAGGGCTAATTAGTTACAATAAAAATAAATATTCAATCACTAAAGATCAAAAAAGAAATTCCAATACGTCTTAGGGAAATTAAAAATTTTAGGAGATAAGATACCGTTTTAATTTCAACACATTAATTTGTCAAAATAATTCTTCATGTGAACGCTCATCATCATGGATTTTATTTCATATCGACCAAATAAGATAAAAAGGTAGGTAATTAACTTGGATAAAAGAAATGTGACATTCTTGTCCAACTATAGCATATAGCATATTATGAAAACAGTACCGACGAGAACATGAAGTGCATAATCACATGTTACGATCCTTGTTCGTCGTCCATGTACATCAATTACTTCAATTATCAGAAAGAGTATGATCTCGTGAACGCCTTCTTCAAGGTTTTTTTCCAGTTATGATTCTTTATCAAAGACAAATTTAAGCTTAAAGACAAATAGCGCGAAGAAGGTTGGGGTGATGAAGACGCGGAATGAGAATGCGATGAGTCTTGAAGTAGAAGAATATTATCTTCACAATCCCAAAAGCATGCTCCTTTTCTCTTGCTCTTCACAATGGAGAGTACATCATATTTGTCGCAAATTCCCCACACTGTCACTTTTTGTTGATTATAATCCACATTAACTGAGTAGATACCTATAAATAAAATTGTAGAAAAAAAACTGTTTATTTTATTTTTCAATTTATCAAAACAAGTGTAATGGAATATCATTTTTAGGAGGGAGCCCAATATTTGTAACTATTGGGCCAGTGGCCCACAACAGCATGGATAGACTAATATATGAGCTGGGCCGTGCTCATACCTTCATATTCATTCATAACTCAATAAACCCAAACCATAAAATTCAAAGAAAAAATAAATCAAGAATAGAGAATAAGATAGCACTTTTTTTTTTTTTTTTTGAAAAAAAGAAAGATAGAATTTCAAGCAGAAGTTCATTATAGATGATGAGAAATGTGATATGGCAATGTGATTTGATGATGAGAAAAATGGAAGATTAGTGTAGAAATTAAATACCTTTGAGAGAGGATAAAGCTTTCTTGATTTTCCTTTCACATCCCAAAGAATACAAAGGGACCATCATTTCCACATATTGTGCCTCCACATTCTTCCCAACTGCAACTATTTGCAATTCCTCACTCATTCTCATTTAATGATGATCAATGTCTTTCTCTGCTGCCTATATATACTATTTCATTTATAGATGTATATATAGATTTCAATTTAAGGTGATGATATATATATAGAGTTATGTTTATCACTATTCTTGAAAAGCTAGCAGACATAAACCTATGCAGATTCCTTCTATAAAGATGGATTACCCCACTTTATCTTTTCATTTACTTCACCCTTTAAAGTTTCTTTGGCATTGTCACATTGTTTGTGTTTTTTTTTTTTAAATAAAATATGTTGTTAGGATTGTTATGAATTTGAAATTAATCTTCGCATTTGGAATGGATTTTAAGTAGTTTTGGTTGATTTTAAATACAACTCCGGTCTAAATGTATTTTAATACTTCGTTCAATTCAAATCACTCAATTCGGACGGAGACTTTCTAACATTTACATAATGTTATCCTTCACAACCCCTTCACTTAAATTTCCAATGCATTTTTACTCATGTTATCACATTTTTAATACAATTCATCCTCCATTTCTTTGTACAAAAATATTAACAATGTGTGTTTGGATGGAGGAATTTGAAATTCATGTTAGCAGATTCATTGATTATTCATCACTTTCATTTTGAACACATTTTTTAGCAATATGAATGAATTTTATATCCACTCTATATCTTGAATTATTGTATTTGGAAATTCATTCATTTCAAATCCTAAATTTCAAACTACTACATCCAAACACAACCTAAGTTTCTTGAGGTCAGACTTGTTTGGATAGATAAAAGTGTAGAGTGAGTCAGACAAGTATAAATATGTGTCACATTCTTTGTGTCCATGTGGGCTGTTTTTCTTAGCCAAGAAGTTGAGTGTTTGACATCATCAATGGAGATCTAATTTCTTTTTATAATCTTTAGCATGCATGCATGCACATGTTCTCCAAAGTGTGTCCAATCCCAATTGGATCATCTATTTCATGGGCATGTTTTATCTGATGTTTCAATTTGGCCACTACACATTAAATGTAAAAGATGACATCTGACATATATTAAAAACAAGTGAATACAAGATGATAGAGGATATTCGTATAATCCATCAAGTCTCATCTATCTAATGGGGCCATACTCAGAGGTGACTTTGGTCTCAAATTGTATTAAATTTAATGAGGAGAGTTATATATTAAATTAATCGAACTAAATCCTCTACATTTCAATATTTAAAGGTGTGCATTGGAAAACATTTAAAGTTGTACATTTGAATGAATAAGTATCAAAGATGGTTACATTATTGACTCTAAATATATACTTTACATTTTTATTCTACCTTCTATTTCATTTTATTAATACATATTATGTTGGCATTAATAAAGACAACAAGATAGTATCATGAGACTAAATATCATTTAATGATAAAGTAGATCCAATATCAACATTATAATTCTCTTAAATAGAGGCAGTTATGATATATAAGCCTAGGAATAGAATTCTCATTTGGTTGGCTTCATGCTTGATGTGGGAAGAATATAGGAGTTTAAAGCCATTGACGAATAATATCTCTTTGGATAAGTTAAAAATTATAAGCGGACGTGGGAGAACTTGACAGACGTGATAACATTGAAAAAGTCGGTTGTGATGACGTGGAAGACATCAGACGTAGAAGAGGTCAAACGAGAGAGACCAAGGAAGGATGTTGGGCTTATTGAAGCATGGGCCATAAATCTTTATTCAATTAGGGTTTATAGGAAGTAAATGACTATCATATCCTTGTAATGTAGTATAAATTGTAAGGATGAGGACTTCTCATCCAAGTTATCCATTTTTTATCCTCTTCTACCATATGATTTTCTCTCTCTATCCTTTAGATATTTTATACTACATCTCTCTAAAACCCACACCACAACAATGCTCGCTTATAATTATTAATGTATTATTATGAAATTATGATATGTTTTATAGTCTTAATATGTACCATAATTTATACTAACACAATCCACCTGATTCCAACACTAACTTTGGCTTTTCCTAACTTTCATTACATTTCCCACATGATCGACTCACTATAATTCAAAACGCATATACTATTTTACATTAGTCATATATATATATATATCACATTGTATATAATTTAACCAATTAATTTGATTCATGACATATAATAGAAATTTGTCATGTCTGTCGCTCTCGATTTATGATGACAGCAATGACATATGCCAAAATTTGTAATATATTTGGAATAGAAATATAAGTTAATGTCGTAACTAAAAAAAATCATAATTAAAACAAACACTGTCACTTTTAATTGCAACTAAAATTTGATTCATAACTAATAATCTTTGTTTATAATGAATAATTAAATTATATTGAAGAGAAGCCGAAAGCAAGCCACGTCAGATTGGATCCGAATGGAATCTCCTCTCACAAACTCCAAAACTAATTGCATCAGATTGATCTTCCTTTTTGGACCCTCCCATGTGACTTGATAAACCAAAACCAACCTTAAATATTTTACTATTATGAGAGTAAGTCTTGTGTGAGACTGTCTCACAGATCTTTTTTCGTGAGACGGGTCAACCCATAACCTACACTTAGAAATCATATGAAAGTTTGTGAATATGGATTCAATTCATGGGTAATAAGGATCCGTCTCACGGAAACTATCCGTGAGACAGTCTCATATGAGTTTTTGCGTATTTAGAAATCGTTAAAATAATCACCTTATCTTTTTATATATAGGAGGAAACCCCTTTTTATAATTTTATATAATTGCTTATTCAAATAAGAGGAAGTCAAGAAAAAGTGAGAACAAAGGTATGGTTGGTGTGTATCATTGCTATAATTTGTACCTTTTTCTTGTCTTTTTTGATTGAAAAGGTGGATTATTAAAGCATTATGTTAAAAGGGTTTTATTCTTTATGGTTCATACAATTAAATAAGAGTTTTTAGTGATCATTTTCCGATCCATAATTAGTTTGCTATATTGATAAATTAATTGTGAGAACGTAGAATTTCATGTATACATATGAGTCAATTTAGGATTCATAACTTACATGTAAAGATTGATTTATTAAAATATGCTTGAGTTGTTGGTAATCATGAACTCCGTTTCGTGGAATGATATATTTGAAACGACATAATTTAACTCCTAGTTATTGTAGCTCAAGCAATTAATTTTACATACTCATACTAATATAGTTTGTTTGTTTTGATCAGAGATGATTTAATAACCATTTATTTTTAAATTATCTATATATACCTGAATTTTCTAAATGAGAGGGGTCAAGAATTGTGAGATATTCTAAAAGAACTCTAAAAAATTAATATTTGATAAGATTATTATCTCCACCTTTCCACGTACAAAACAATTAAGTTTTTCTTTTTAAATGGTCTTATACTTTATGTTGTCCATACATTGAACATGTCACGCACAACACTTATTTAAAATCGACATGAATTTAAAACTATATAACAAATAAAAATATATGGTTTTTCTTAGTTACTGAATTTTTTTACCAATAATTTGAATTAAAGATTCTATAATTTGATTGTTCACATATTCTTTTACCTTACACTCTCGATATGTATTATTAATAATAAAATACAGGATAATATACCAATCAAGAAGATCCAATCAAAAATAGTGTTTTAATTCACTTCATTATTATATTTCTATTTTATAGTAGTATATTTTTGCTCTAAAATTTCATGAAATATCTCATTGCATACGATTATAACCAAGTTTAAAAAAAAACACTCGAATAGATATTCTGTATTAATATCTTATTATAAGAAAAATACAAATAAGATATAATCACAGAATAATAATAATAATATATATAAACACAAGAAAAGAAAAAAAAAAAACAAATAATTATTTTCTTTTCTCGTTTCCTGATTTATTACATAACAGTGCATGCATTAGGATTCTCGTCGGAGAAAAGCTGTGGCGGTGGAATTCTTTCGATCATATAAACCGGTTGATAAAGATTATACATCATTCTGTGCATCGATTGCTCCTCCACGATCTTCACCTCCTCCTTCGCCTCGCCGTCCTTCTTCTCCTCCTCCGGCGGCGCCGCCTCTTTCTTCTCCTCCTCCGCCTTTGCAGCTTCTTCCGGTGGTGGTGCTTCTTCTTTCTTCTCTTCCGGCTTGGGCTCCTCCGGCGCCTTCTCGGGCTCGGGCTCCGGCTGAGGCACTATTTTGGCCTGCTTTTTTGTTCGCCGGTAAACGTACTCGACGAGCTTGTCGGCGTCCATGGTTCCGGTCACCGTCACCTTGCTGGAGCTTAGCTCTGTCTCTGCGGTTCTCACCCCTGCAGTTGTTTACATGGGATGGAATAGATGTTAAATATTAAGGGAAACTAAAAGAAAATGTGATTATTGAAAATTTACTGAAGAAAATTGTAATTTCTTGTGTAATTTAGGTGATTAGGTCTCATTTACCCGTTGATCATTAAATTTAAGTATTATTTTCTATTTTTGGTACTTTAACTGTTACTTCATTTTTCAATTTTTATTTTATTATAGTCATAATTTCGATTTTTAATTGCCTACTTGACCGTTGGAATTGATGAAGTGGATTTTCAATTCGATTTATATGCAAGAAGACATTGACATTTAAAACAAAGTCGGACCAAAATTTATATATAAAAAATAAACAAAACCAAAATTTATACAAAATGAAAAAGACCAAAATCGACATATATAAAGTTGATGATAAAAAAGTGGACAAGATAAGATTTTCCACAAATTTATTATGGGATAGGTTAGAGAAAAACAAATCCCTTTTCTTTCAAAAAAAAAAAAAAAAAATCCAAGAGCAAACATGATTTTTGAATTTATTATACAAAATTATGTTTTTATCCTACTTTATTTGGGTTAGTAAATATCACACTATTAAAAATGGTAATCACAACAGATAAAGAAATGTTATATTATATTGAAAAATAAAAGTCTATTTTATACAAAAACAAAATAAAAAACAAAATACCTCTCATTTTGAGTATCATTTTCTTGAGCTGCTCTGCACAGGCCTCACAATGCATATTCACATTCAGCTCAACTGTAGTCAATCCACTAACCTGCATTCACATAATTAAACCTCACTAAGATAAATAAACATTTCTATATCATGCTATAAACCCGACATATATTGATAAAATAAAATACGAGATTAAATTAAACCTGCGAGGCCACCACTTGTGGGATAGGTTCACCTTCAGCCTCAGGCAAAGGGGACAACACTTTTGCCTTTCTCTTAGTTTTCTTCATGATTTTACTGCACACAGCATGAGGCTCTATCACTCCTTTTATGGTCACCTCATTCTTCATCATGTCGATGGACACAGCCTCGACACCTGTTTTGATTACTCATAAACGATGATCAAATTTGAAGGGGTTTTTACGAATTTAATTTAGAACGAAGAAATGAGGGAAAAAAACAGACCTCTGATCTTTAAAATGGACCTCTCAATCTTCTTGGCACATCCAACACAATGCAAGTCTATATATAACACAAATGGAGATGGTGGTTTTGGCTCTTCTTCTTTCTTTTCTTCTTCTTTCTTTTCTTCTTCTTTTTTTTCTTCTTCTTTCTTCTCTTCTTCTGCCTTTGGTTCCTCCTTTTTCTCTTCCTGAAAAATTGATCAAAATTTCAAGAATTTGGCATTTTTTCATGATTATATGTTTTTGAATCTAATTAGTGGCATTTTCATGTAAGTAATTGTGATTACCACTTTGGCTTCTTCACCCATTTTGATGGCTTAAACTTGGGTTTTCTTTTTTCTTGAAAAGAAATGTGCTAGAAAAGATGGGCAGAAATTGATGAGAGCATGAAAATTGAAAAAGATGATGAGTAGTAAAAGAGAGGGAGTTTCATTGGAGAGAAAAGGGAGCATTTATATGGGAAAAAGATTTTGCAAAGGAAGAAATGGACGGTGGGGATTGATTTGCTTAAAGTAGGAGTATGTGATGGCACAGCACATGCAGGGAAATGAATTGTAGAGAGAGCCTTTTGATCAATTTCTTTTTTTAAAGCTAATTAGGTTAAGAAAAACTCCTATTTCATTTGACAAACTAATGTGATGTTCAATTCATTTCAAAATAATATTTGTTTCTATTTGTTTATTTTCTTTCAAGAAAGATGAATAATTAGTGGGCTAGGTTTCAAGAAAGTAAGTTTGGTTGATGTCATTCTTGCAACCTCATAATGATATACCTAAAAAAATAAGAAAGAGCACATATAGTGTAGTGTTTAACAGTCATTAGGTAACTATAAAGACACTGCAACAAAGGGTCATTAATTGGATTCATTTAATCTAAATGGTGTTTCTTAAAAGTATGTTAATGATTTAGGGTTATTGATTGGATCCTGAATTTGGTCATTCAAAAAAAGAAAAGAAGAAGACAATTATGAATCATGGATTTATTTTCAACTGTAAACGTTTTTTTTTTTTTTCTTAATACAATGTCAACTTCTTTTCCAAACGCGTAATTGCAATGTCACCTTCATCGACGTCTATTGATTAGTTCGTCCCAAGACATTTAATAACATCTCCACATTCAGGACTATAATTAAATTCTATCACTATCTTTTATACTTGATCTACGATGATATCGGTGTAGGGTGATAAAATTATTGATCTATCTGGGATTGGGATTGCTCTGTCAAGTCACATCCATTAATTATGTTGGTGATACTTACGTGTTGGTAAAATTGTTGTCCTTATTGTAATTGAAAACATTTCGTTAAATTGATACATTTTAAGCTTTCATGTTACAATTGATGAAAATTGACCCATTTTTTTTTTTATAATATCCTTTTTTGCTTACAAAAATAGTATTTGAAGGTTGGTTGGTCCAATCAAGTTTAATCACTTCACTTGTGTTTTCTTAACATAATTAACATGATCATAAATTTGGTCAAACTCATTCTATGTCTACACCTCATTTTCTTTCACTAAAATGCCCCATACATATAGAAAATTAACTATTAATCACTCATTTCTTGCATTGATTTGGAAGGGAAAAGATTAGCCCGTTCACTTAAAGTGTGTCTTTTTTATTTATGACACATTTTTCATGAGAAGATGAGTGGGTGTGATTAAGAACAAATATATGTGTACTTTTTTAATATCATTGGAAATTGAACAAATTAAAACTTGTGGTGATGCCAAAGTGCTTGTGATTTGCGTGTAACCATCTTCTTGATAATAAGTTGGTGTCACATGGGTTGTTTTATTTCACATCTTACCACTTCAATATTTTATAATCTCTATCTTTCTATAATCAAATTTTAACTATTTTTGAGATTAATGATGAAAACAAAAGTGACTCATTAAAAGTATATAACATTAATTAACATCAAATCAAGAATTCAACTTCATCCCATATTCACCACATATGTATATTTTGTTTGCTTTATTCAAATGTTTCAAATATACTATCAACTTTCTACAAAAGTATATGAGATCGATGCACTATTCTCAATCAAATCCATATAGAGAGGTTATAGGTTGACCTATCTCACGAAATTAAATCTATAAACCCATTGGACAAGATTCCTACTGAAAAACTCATATTCAATATAGATATATTATTAAAGAATATGCTCGAGAATACAATGTCTATTCAAATATTGACATGGTAGAAAATTGATTTTTTTGATTGTATTTTCAATAATTTTTTAAATTCATGTGAAAAAAATAAAACCAATCAATTTATATATATGGGAAGAAGGGTTTTGTAAATGTGTACATAAACAATTTTTAGTATTTATTTCTTTTGCTACTATTGTAAATACACCTATGCTAATGGTTATACTTACCTAGTAATGAGATCAGAATGAAAAGCTAGCTCTTAATACCTAAGTGGAGTAAGATTGTGGGTACCCTACATGTGATATTTCCACCAACCTTACCAAACTACTAGGTCTTGGGGATTGATGTTGATATACCAAAGAAATCATGAAAGTACATATATACCCCTCATATGGATAACTATTTCCATTTTGTTGTCGATCATTCAAAAAATGACATTTGAATCACTCATATAAACACATTCAACGTAGGATAAACCATGACTAATTTTGAAATCCCAATTGAATTGAACGTACGTGGGGTGGATACAGATAAGATCTGGACCTCAAAATTAAAGAAGATGAGATATTGGTGATGGAGGTCTTTCCATCTCACATCAAAATCAACCATGAACACTTTTGATGGTAACTTGAAAGTAGAATTTCATGGTCCAATTTGTCACTTATTCATTGTAAGAAAACCTTGCCAATCTTGTACCAATGCTGACAGGGCTTTTGTCCCTTTTTTCACACCTGTGTTTTTCTCTCGTGGAAATGACTCAGCATGGGATTACTTAGCACCAAACATTTCCATCGACCATAGGCATCCTTAAAAAGGGTTACCAAAATTTAATTTTAGGTTGACCCCATTTACTTAATCTATATACTCACATTTATTCATTAAGTGAGTAGTTGGAGATCATAGTCTCTATTTTTTATTTAATTTTTTACTCTCTTCCTCTATTAAGGGTCTTTGGTTGTAAATTTAACCAAATCTTTAGATTTTGTAAAGCGATAAAACGAGTACAATTTGTTGTATTACATATACCTTTGTAATCGAATAGTTCAATCGATGGTATATTATTTGATATTAAAATTGTTTATTAGTTATACTAACACAAATAGTGTGATGAATGAGTTGTGATTAGTGTTTTGAATGTATATATAAGTGAAAAGTTGATACGTGATTTGAAAATGATTGTGATGCATCAAATTGGTTAAGTGACAAATGTGGATTCAATCAAGAATAATTTTTTGGCTTAATTATACGAAATAAATTATTTGAATTTTGATGAAGAGGTTGTTGTAATGGAGGGAAGGCAACTGTCATTGCAAGAAAGCTGATTAGCAGTACTTAGACACTTTGCTTTCTGTCTGTGGCTATAAAAGCAATCAAAAGCTCAACCACCCATTTTTCCACAACTTTTTCTTCATACAAACATTTCATTTTTCTATTCTTTTTATAACCCAATTTCCAGTTTATGGAAAACTAATTTTGGGGGTAAGTTTTCTCTATTAATTTCTATACTGCCTACTATATTCAACAAGTGGATATCAAGAAAAGAGAGTCAATTTTAATTTTTTTTTCTTATTTGGGTGTTTGTAACAGTTAAATTCAAGCCATGATGGATAATATAATTCCAGTTTTTTACGCAAATTCTGTGAGAATTTAAGGAGAGGCCTAACTACTGAATCTAAACAGTTAAATAAAGAATTAGCATAGAAAAAGAGAGGCCCTTACTTTATAATATTTGCATTTTAAAAATGATTGGATTTGGAGTTGAATTCTTTCCAGCTGGAATGATGAAACTTTAGACAAGCTACATGTGTCTCCAAAGTGAAAATGTTCCAGAGAGAGAGAGAGAGAGAGAGAACATGGTTTGGATATGTGTGATCCCAGGTGGTCTTTCCTTTGAGTCAAACAAAACAATGTCCTAATATAATACACACATCATTTCTAGAAGTTAGCTATGGATATTTGAGTACATTGAATATATGAGAGAGCATGGATCTCCATGTATTTTCTTGTCCCTCCATGAGTGTTTTCAAAATAGAAAGGCCCTAACTTGTCTATATCAAAATCTTTCCCCCAAAAAATGTGCATATTACACTACACCTAATGAATTCCATCCATTTTCATCTATTTTACATAAAATCAAACTAGAAACTTCATCGTGTGGACCATATTGACATCATCGAGTGAATCGAGCATGAAGGCGAAGAATAATAGTATGTGTTATGCTACATTTGATAATGTCGATGAAGTTCCCATCAAAGTTCTCAAATGTGTAACTATATTATTAGCTTCAAACAAACAATAAGAGACCATTATCATCATCTAACATTGAAAGACAAACAAGACCTTTTCTTCTAAGGAAAACATCAAAAGGTACTGCCATGATACCCTCATTTATGCTTTGTAAATTTCTCTACACATCAGAATGGCTTTGATCTGTCAGATATAATTCCGCGAGAGCAGTGTGCAGTGCTGCTCCGATTGGAAGCACGTCCTCATCAAGAAAAAAATACGGAGAGTGGGGAGAGTGGACCGAACCTAATCTCTCGTTTCTCATCCCGATGTTGAAGATCACCCCCGGGATCACCTCTTGGTAGAAGGCGAAGTCCTCACCGGCCATGACCTTTTTGCCCTCCTTCACATTCTCTGGACCGAGTAGGAGGCTCCCGACCTTGTTTACATGTCGATGTAGTCGTTCATCGTTCTTACAAGCTGGATATGCAGGGAATTCATCATTTTTCATGTCAACATGAGCTTTACATCTGTGTACAATTGCCTGCCCTTCAATCACCTATACACAACTCAAGCATATATACAAGTCTAGTTATTTTGTGATCAAATCTAACACTTGTTTTTCAGGTATTATTAGTGAAAAGTAGTTCAATATGCCAAGGCTTGATAGCTTAAAAGACAATTTTTCGCGATGTTTTGCCACTTTCAACGATTCTTTGATGAGGATATGAAGGGTTTTGACGATGCTATATCAGGTGAAGAACATTCAATATAGTAACACATAGACATACGAACACATATATGCAACTAGTTACAGATCAAACAAACTCACACCACATTTTTGTAGCCTGTTTATAATTGACAAATTAGGAATAACAAATCCATATGAGAGATTGAGTTTAAAGCAACCTCTTTCACCCTTCGCTGGAGTTGAAGCAACCCTTCAGTTGTAAGACTTCTAAGAGTTCCCCCAAATTGAACAGAGTCTGGAATGACATTTGAAGCACTTCCACCTCGAATGTACGTAACAGAAAGCACCTGCATTTAGGGCATGTAAATGAGATAATACAACCTGTTACCTACTCAGGATTGCCTAGAAAGAAAAAATCGAATTCGGCTAAACAATAATTGAGTCGTGCTCAAGCATCATTATACTCAATTCCGTAAGCTGACAAGCCCGATCGAGCATATGTTAAATTTACTACTTTCCCCTTGAAAGTGTATAATTTTGCATTAAATTTTTATATTTTTAATCATATCTGTAGGAATCTAAGTTATCTTATAAATATTATTCAGGTATCGAGTCGAGTTGACCCAAGCCTACACTCCTACCAGCATTCATAACGCAAAACTTTAATTCTCTTTTTCAAAGCAAAGAGCTGAGATCTCTCGACTTTTCAAGAAATAAGCAAGATCAGAATCCGAAATACAAAATGCAAAAGGGGCTGGATGTACATACTTGACTATGAAGGGGGTTGACTTCTCTTGAGATGAGCTGTTGCAATGCCAGTATTGCGAATGATGAAGCAATAATTGGATCAATGGTGTTGTGGGGTGCAGCCGCATGTCCACCTAGCCCAACGATTCTGGCTTCAAAGAAGCTTACGGCCGCTAGAAATGGTCCCGGAATACTTCCTATACTGCCCGTTGGTTCTGTGAAATCAACATGCATACCAAATATGGCTTCAGCATCACCAAGTGCACCTTCCTTTATCATATAAGATGCACCCGCACCTCCCTCCTCCGCTGGTTGAAAAAGAAGTCTCACTGTTCCCTTTTTCATCCAATCGAAACACAAGAAAATAACAAAACGAGTTTTAAGTACAATTTTTCATGTATATAGCACCTTCAAACACTTAATTTCAATAAAATTTCATGCTGAAAATGTCTATTACATCCAAAACCAATCAGTCATGCCTTTTTTCTACTACCTCATGAAAGAAAGATTCTTGAAGTCAAGTTTGAAACTTTAACTTGCAAGTTTGTTCCAACTCTAAGAAACTTATAGTTCAACTCAATTCCAAACGCACACCCAATATAACTATAAACTCAATCTCCTAAGCATTTTACTCTCAAGAGTGCAGAATCCATTGAAACAAAATCACACAGATATCACAATTTCAAGAATGGCAAAATAACCAAAAGCAAAATATTGACATTCATCAAGAAAAACAATCATCCCCATCACTCATCAAACCTAAAAACCAACCTTAAGCTTGTCCTTCCTTTCATTGAGCAGCTTAGCAGCACCAAGCAGCATTGTAGTATGTGCATCATGCCCACATCCATGCATTTTACCCTCCAATTTGCTCTTATGCTCCCACTCCACTAATTCCTACAACAATCAAGATTCTATCAATCCAAAAAATCAAACAACATAGATTCTAACAAAACCCATCATGTTTAAAGGCCAATTTCCAATAAATGAAACCCCGTATAATTCTCAAGAAAACACTATTTCAAAATTCCATCCAATATGCTATAAATACTAAGTAAAGATTCTACAAATACATCTACAGTAGAGAAACCTGCAAGGGGAGAGCATCCATGTCAGCACGGAGAGCAACAACGGGTTGGGAACCCGACCCGATTTGAGCAACCAAACCCGTTTTAGCAAAAGGGTACTCATAGAAAATGCCAAGCTCATCGAGTTGACTTCGAATGAGAGCACTGGTGTTGAATTCTTGGAATCTGAGCTCTGGGTTTTCATGAATTTTCCTTCTGATTGAAACTAGCCAATCTTTGTCCTTTTGGGCTGAATCAAGAATCTGGGTTGCATATTCTTGATCAAAGCCAACAACTTTGGTTGGTTTATGTGCTAAGTAAGCGATCACTATGAGCAGAAACGCCAAGAATTTGGAATTAGAAAACATGATAATTATCCCTTCTGGTTGGGTTTAATTAATCAAATATCAAACCTATCTGAGTGCCTCGAGAAAGCAAATGCAATTGGCGTTGCAAGATTTTAAAAATTATTTTGATGAAATAGAAAAGAATAAAATAAAATTGGTAGGAATAATATATTGGGGTGATGCAATTTGAATTGACATTGTCGAGTTCAGTTAAGCTTCCAAGCGGGTCAATAACAAATCTTCGTTCTGCAAATTTAGCGAGATATTTGAATTGATTATGAATTCTATGAGAATTATATTCTATGAATTCTATCAGATATTTGGACTTGGTAGATGAATAAGGTTTGTAGGTATGTAGAATTATATTTTTGGGCAAAAATGTGTTCTTCAGATTATATTCATGCCAAGCGTGATGCATATAGGGGTGGTGGCGCAGTTGGCTAGCGCGTAGGTCTCATAGCTGTGTTGAGTGATCCTGAGGTCGAGAGTTCGAGCCTCTCTCACCCCAAGAAACATTTTTACTTTACCCTTTTTTCAACACCTACTTTTTTCTTCAATATCTAAATTGAGAAGAAACAATTTAACACATAAATTGGGTAGCCAATATTGTTAAAAATGAACTAGGCAAAGAGAAGACTATTTTTACTTTACCCTTTTTTCTTCAACATCTAAATTGAGAAGATGAAAACGTTGAATTTGCCAAAATGTGAAAAGATGAACCGATCTTGGTTGGATTAAATTGAACTAATTTGTTTCAATAAAAATACATAAAGATCATTTGAGGTTGGGGTCAAGTTGCATTTTCAAGCCCTTCAGCTTGAATACTTTTATCTTGTTCATTTGGGTCTTTGATCTTCATACTTAAAATACTTTGTTAATATCTTGTATTCTGGTTCTAAACACCCAATGTGACAAAAGACAAAAATAATACATAAACATAAGTATGATGGCTCAATAAAACAAAACATAAAATTTTAAGGGCTCAAAATACATCCATCCTAATCTTTTTGCCCAAAAAATACACATGATGAGGAAGTGAAACCATTAAACACTGAAGCACTGTTACATCAACCATCCAAGAAAATATTAACACAAAAAAGTAATCCCAGTAAGTCTCTATAACGGTCATTAAAAAGTCAAATACATATATGGATACAACCAAAGCACCCCAGGCGTAAATTTTTTCAAAAAGAATTCCAACGCCTGTGTTAACCTATCAAGCTAACGATCATATAAACAATCGAGTCCTATACAAAAACCATAGCTTCTATCAAAGTCAGTTTCTACTAAACACTACAGAATACAGCCACACAGCAACAAGTATGATAAAGAGACTGAAAATCACGAGTAGCTTAGACATGTAGTGTGATGGTTTCACTGTAAGCCCGCATACTGAGCTGACCAGTGGTGGAACTTTTTCGGGTTCATTGCATGTTGATTCGCCCCGGGCCTTCAAATTTGTGCTTGAATCTTGAGAATTTCCATCTCCGTTTGATGCCTTCAATACATCCGGAGTGAATGTTTTCGTTGTTTTGTCATCCTGTAATAACCAACAAAGCAAATTCTAGTATACACCAAATAAGGGCATTGATATTGGTAGACTCAACCGAGAACAATGTCTCACCTCAGTGTCCCCTTCATGTATTGTTTTCTGGTCAGTTGGTCCCTTAGAAATGCTGCACTGAACTGATCCGACTTGAAATTTCTTAACCAGGCGAAGTCTTCTATTTGCAGTGCCTTGTGCTCCAGTTGTTGGCACATTACTTTGGTTTGAAACCTGACGTTTCATTATAACAATTCCAGTTCCAGACGAGGCATTCTTTGCTGAAGGGTTATAGCCACCGCCTCCTTCAGAATCTGACACATGTGGATTGTAACTGCCAGCATGGACAGTTGAGATATCATTTGGTAGTCCGTAAAACTCACTAGCACAAGCCATGTTATTGTAATCGCTGGTAACATGAGAATTGAGACCGTAATCCTCAGTAACTCCCATTTCGGAAGTAACTTCACTCTGGAACGGGGATTCTTGCTTGATACTGTCAACCTAAAGATAATAAGGACTGTCAGCTTGCAAGAACAGATCAATTACGTATATACATACACCAGGAATGTAATGAAATAACTCGCATACCTGTTTCTGAGTCACCTCACCCTCAGATTCACTACACGAGTTACTCTCCTTTACATCATGTTGAAGCATGTCGATGTAATTGGGATTGTCCCCGGATGATGCATTGTAAATGCCACCTAAACTCTGCTCCTCTGGTTCGATAAGAACCGAGCTCAAGAAATCACAAAAATCAGAAGCAGCATTCGTTCCATATTGTAAAGGGACACCTTGTTGGTTATTGTTGAAGTCAGCAGTAAAGGTGCTGTCCATGTATGGATTTCCAAGCTCGGATAGCATCTGAGAGTGTAACGGGGAGAAAATTTTACATTCTGATGACTGTTGAGGCGGAGGAAAAAATTCATCCAATAATTTTTCCAGCTCCGGATTAGGCTGAAGAAAAAAAATGCTAAAAAGATTTAATAATTGAACATTAGAAAAAATTCCCAAAAAATTAGGATGACAGTTCATTCACTCACTGGAATAGATCTCGTATCTAATACATTTTGCTCCATTTCATCGGCAATGGAGATATAGCTCTGCCAATCGATAGGTACTGGGTCAAATACAGGTTTCTCAGAATTCAAAGCTGGATTGCTTTGAACACTAGAGAATTGCATTTCAGTCGGGCCACTTAAACTGATAGTAGCTGATTCTGATTGTTCATCTTCACCAAAAGATTTAACTTCAGCAGTAGGAGAAGAGATGATCTCTTCACTTTCATTGATGTTGGAAGATTCATCTGGTTTCAACTCAGCCTTTCTGAACAGACGGCAGAGCACATATGCACCCTAGTAAAAATAAATCATCACATCAGCAATTAGAAAATGACAAACCTCACACAAACTGTACAAACACAATTATATTGGCTAAGGTTCACAAATTCCATGTCAATTGCACCCCTCAAACAACAGTAGTCCAGGCAACAATACAATCCACCATATTAGTTCATCAGGCAGACAACAAATTAAGTATTCATTCACAAATTGTTCAGATATATATGATGGCATTTAATGTCAAATATCCAATGTAGAACAGCTCATTCATTGAGGTCATAATACAGTTGAATATATAAATTCACGAAGTAGACCACAAAAATCTAAAATTCATGGAGAATTTGCCCTCTTTCTTAACCTGTTTTTCCAAATTTGAATTAGCATGGAATGCATTGCCACCAACTAAATTAAACTGCAAACTTCCAAAATTAATGCACCATCAACCAAGGAGAGTTGTGCAATTTTTTAGTCAAATGCAGCAAAATCATTACTTCACTTCAAAACAGACAGTTCATTCAAAAAGTTTACCAACAAAAATAAAGAATTTTTATGAGTACTCACAAACCAAATAAAAGAACAGAAAATAAAGCTAACACGCTAAGCTTAAAAGTAAATGTGTACACATGAGTCCCAACCTGGCCTGGATGGGTGCCATCTAGAGACTTATCAATAGCACGATACTCATGAATCACCCAATTAGTCCTCTTCCCATCCGGTGCCCGGCCAGTGTAGAAAACTAAAGTCTTTTTCATCCCAATCTTTACTCCCTTCCTCGAAGTGATATTCCTGTCCTTACCAGTTGCTTTCCAGTAACCCTTTTCCGTTGCTCGGTTCAATCTCTGGCCATTTTGATATTTTCGATCTTTAGGGCAGAAGAAGAACCACTCATTGTCATTAGACTCTACCACAGACATATCTGCAAAACATAGATGTATAAACCTTCATAAACATCAGTAAATTCATAGCCTATTAGAACTAACATTTGAGAGAAAGTAATCTATTCCAACTTCGATCATGAATCCGACCATGAAAACAACTATCAATCAGAAATTAATCTAAATATAAAGCTTCAAGCCAAAAATCAGTGACTGACAAGATACTTCATTCAATTAAGCATGTATTAAGCTGAACACTAGCAATAACACCGACCTAATTACATATATAGCAAAAGATTTTCAAACAGAACACTTTAGCCAAGCTCTAATTGAGTTCAGATCCACCAATCTTAACAGCCCAAAATCCTGTTCTCACAACTAAACAAAAATCACAGCACATAACCCTTAGTCCGACACAAAAACAAAACAAATTCCCAAACAATAGTCACAAAAAACACAATAAAGGATTACCAGGTAAATCCCATGGCTCCCATTTACAAACATCAATTTCTCGAATAACACTGACATCTTTGTCACGCCTGTTGATTTTAAGCCTCAAATAGTGGTCGATCAGCTCCTCGTCCGTCGGCCGGAACCTATACCCCACCGGCAAAGCCTTCGCCGGAAGCACAGCCATGATTACACTTTTTGCTTTTACTTTTAATAAAGAGAGAAGGTTAAACTAGAGAACCGTGTAGAAGTAGAGTTTACTGAGAGAGAAAACGGTAGCAAAAGATGAAGATATGTAAGATTCAGAAAAATCCAGTGGGGCTTTGATGAAACGATATTTTCTAGAGAGAGAAAGGAAGAGAGGGAGTGGAACTTTCTGAGAAGGTGAAAGAGTAGAGGATGACCGCGTTCAATATCAGTGTATACACCGTGTGCGAGTGAAATCTCCGTTTTACCCCCACCCAACAGACAAAACTGCTTTCTCATTTATTTTCTTTTTTCCTCTTAACTTTAAACTTGTTGTATTTCGCATTCACATTCATTTCAATACTAGTAAATAATGATCATATATGATATAATGTGATTTTATAATTCAAATTTGGGTAATTTCCTTTATTTTATTTTTCCACTTAACTTGTATCTTATATTCGTATTAATCTCGATCATACTAATCAATGATTTTATATAATATCATTCATATGATGTAGTGAGTAATTTCATGATTCAAATCACGTAATTTCATAAGATGATGAATAATGAGAGTTTAAATAAATGTTTATACATAAAATACACTTCATTTTTAACTATTATTAAAATATCATCATTATTATACATAAATGAATGTGTACATCACATAATATTATATTTATTGATATCATCTAATTACATTGTTAATTCAATATATATCATAGAATAAATTAATAATATAAAATAATAAAAACTCTTCCCAACTTATATCAAACATATCTGACATTGTGATATGGTGTATTTAATTTTGTTTGAAAAAATAAAATTGTAAAAAAAAAAGAAAAAAAAAAGAGAAACTAAGAAAAAAGAAGAAAAGAAAATTAAATATATAGTTAAATTATTTTACTTTGGAAGTATATAAATTATATGATTTACTTTTACTCTACAAAGGGTATATTGGGAAATTGGAAATCGTAATGACGAAGTTTGAAGGTACAGTCACACAACCAATGTAAACTTGCCTCGTGTCTGTCAGTCAGTCAATATATTATGTGGGCCTCTCATTGAAGTGACAATTAATTATGGGGATTATAAAATAGGTATATATATAATAAGGAAAGATGAAGTTTTTTATTCCTTTATATTTATCAATATTTTTAGTTCTTCAACTTTAAGGCTTTGATTTTTAATCAAATATATTTATCTCATTTGATATTTAGTTTTCAATATTTATACTTTTAATTTTTAGTCATTTTACTTGTAATAATATATTACCTTTTTCCCCTTTTAATTATAATTTAAGTTTCTCTATTGAAGAATTTAACTAATTATAATTCTCACACATCATTTGGTATAATTTGAGAATTAGTTGAATATGAGCAATGTCATTTTTTAATTTTGTGTTATCTATTTACGAAAAATAAATTATTAATTATTTTGATATCAATTTTATGTTCATTTTTTATTTCTCATATTTACAAAACTATAAATCACTCCCAATAGGAAGAAAATATAATTCTTAATCATTAAATTAATGTAAACTTGATGAATAAACTTTTTTTTGGTGAGAAAATTAAATGTAACTAATTGAAAAGAAGAAGTAATATGTTATTCCAAGTAAAATAATTAAAAGAATGATATTTTTATACATGGAGTACTAGAACTAAAAAGTGGAAAGATAGATAACCAAAAATCTAATGAGGTAAACATATAGGACTAAAATCAAAAGTTGTATCATAAAAGACAAAATTTAATAAGGGTAAACCTAGAAGACTATAAATCAAAAACTGAAGTTGAAGGACTAAAAATTTAATGAGGTAAACATACATGACTAAAAAAAATTTGTTTACAAACCATCAATTATTTATAAAATTAAGTAAATTATAGTTTACACTAAAATTATTATAATTGAAAGGTAGTTTTAGTAATTGTTATTTTTTTAGTGGTAGTCCACATCTTTCATATGACCCAAAAATGTTGTATTTTGTGTTCAAATTCATATTTTAGTTTATTATGCCGGGCCGGAAAAACCTCAACCCAGCCCAAATTATCTGTGGGCCAATCCACCTAAATTTTCTTTTTTATTTTTATTTTTTATATTTAAAATTAAAAATAATAATAGTTCTATTTTTAGTATTCTTTATTCAACCTTACATGCATTGAATTATATGTAAGATACGGAAAAAAAAAAATTCTTTTACATTCTTTCATTTTTAAAAATAAGTGACCAAATTTACACAAAAACTCATGTGAGACAGTCTCACGGATAGTTTTCGTGAGACGGATCCTTATTATCTATGAATTGAACTCATATCCACATATTTCCATATGAATTGTTAGGTGTGAGTTATGGGTTGACCCGTCTCACGAAAAAAGATCCGTGAGACGGTCTCATACAAGACCTACTCCCAAATTTAATAATTTAACATCATTATTAACATTAAATGATAATTCTTAAATACTCTATTTATTTTTGTGTGTGTTAAATAAAAAATATTAAAAAAATTAAAAAAAATCTTTTTTTTAAAGACAAGTCGGTCCACTTGGTCCGCAAGCTAGCCCGCCAAAAGCCTGGCTTTTAACTGACTCCTAAAGCTAAGCCCAACCCTCCATTATGGTGGGGCGGGACGGGGCGGCCCAACGGACACCACCCCTATTTTGACGGCTCTACCCAACAGGTTCCTACAACGTGAAAGCATAGGAAAACTCAATATCATTTGGGCCAAGGCGAAATTTTGCTATATAATTTTACTCATATATATAATATATATATATATATATATAATATTAAAATGCCCATGTGGTAGTCCTTAATATGTCAATCACTGGTGTGTAATGATCGCATCCCCTCGTTATATGAAAAATGAATTGATATTTTGGATATATAACACATTAACGGTGGACACAAATATGTGAGAAGAATCCATTCATAATCCACAAACACAAATCAATTTTTAAAATGAACTCAAATTGGTACAATGAAATCATGCCATATGAAATTATATTCATAAAATTTATTGCCTAAAAGTTAGATATGATGCCTCCTTGTGTTTTATTTTCTTCTCTCTCTTTTATTTTACCTTTTTGTTACTTCCAAAATTGAATATAAACAAAGAGAAATTATTATTACACTGGACGTATCAAGTTCAAGAAAATGCTAAAATATTTATAGTGGGTAGTTTTTAATATGCTCAACGCTGACGTGTAATTATCGCATTCACTCGTTATATGAAAATGAAATTGATTGATATGTTGGATATCTAACACATTAACGGTTGATAAAGTGGCTAGATAAGGTAGCAGGACTAATCAAGTTCAATATAATATTTTACATAAAGAGACAAGAAGGGATATGGAATAATTCTATAAATTAGTTTAATATCGACTTGATTTCAATATGGGGATAGGAGGGGATATCCACTTGATTTCAATCACTTAAAGAAAATTAGTTGGGCAGAATAATTCTTTATTTGTCTCAAGTTGTATCTTCTCATATTGATCCATAATAGTATTATCATTATAGGACATCTTTTAGGGTTCAAATTTAGAAAAATAGAAAAGTAATTTAAGGTTTTTTTTTTAAATCAACTTTAACTTTATATCTGTAATGATATTTTCATGCCTTTTTATACTTTGTGAGAAGGGTTTATGCTAATTGCTAACTATGTGATTGATTATTGGTAACCCCACTCACTTTCTAAAAGGGTATTGAAAATATCCACAGAATGTGTAGAAAGATCATAATTTTTAAATTCCCACTTTCAAGTTAATTTTTAAATATCAGGTAACACTAGTATGAAAAGATCTATGACCCCAACAAAAAGAATATAGGAATACAGTAAATTTGATATGTTTTATAGGTAGTTAATTAAAGTAGGGTTAAAGAATGAAAAAAAGAATATTAAACAAAAAAAAAAAAAAAACTCATGCAATGGATCGGTTTCTAACTACACAACATCAACCTAAAACTTATCAATATTAGTTGTAAAAAACTATGAAATTAAATTTCACTAAGCTACAACATTGATGTCATTTTACAAATACCTAATTCAATTGTGATGTCAACAACATATTTAGTGGCGCAGTTTTCATTCTTGATACTGAAAATAATGTATCCACATTTTAGATATGAATGAATGAGACCCAAGTAGACATTGATGTCATTTTTCACATATCCAATCAATTCAGACACAACATGACTTGAGTTAGTAGCATGAAACAATGGAGAAGAGCTATTAATTATAGTACACAAGGGACACTATTGATTCTTATCTTGCACAAATTGAGCATGAATTCAAGATAGAAACAAACTTCATAGGCCATAGTTGATATTTGCACACATTAATTACAAAAATCCTTGCAATTCAAAAATGTATGCAATCTCACAAAACTACAAAATAAGATTGCAAATATTCCAAAATTGTCACTACACATATATATACTTCTTCCTATCATCACTTCTATCCATCATGTGTTTAATGAGCTCGACAACGAGTGTCATATTAAACAAGGGATTTGAAATCTGCACGAATTTGAAGACTTTATAATGTATAAACATCAAAGAAAATCTCCTTATAGTTTATATAGTACGTAAAATAATTCAATAAAACCTCAAAGCTTTGAAACATGTTCTCTAAATTAGGAAAGCACAAAATCAAAAGCAGCTTAGTGATCAAAATCCTGATTATAAAACTAGATGAAAATCCCATGTTACATTTGTTTCCACAAAATAGCAATTAGTTTAAAGCATGGAAGGATGAGCATATAAATCACTCTAATTTAGGTGCATAACAGAGAAAACAAGAGTCATCGACAACGAAACCCTTTGTAGAGTCACACATATATATCGATATGAATTGACAGACAAGAAGATGTAAACCAGTGAGAAGTTTTTTTAAAAAAAAGGCCAAAAATTAAGGTGGTTAGCACAGCTAGCTAGGTGAGTAGTGGTGGGGAAGATGAATCTTGTTTTTGATTCGAAAGTGAAAGTTAGGCATCACATTTTGATGAGAAGCAAAGGTCAAGACATGGAAGGAAGATTGAGACAAAACAATCTTTTGCTCTTTCAGATCTCCATTTGGATCTACTTCAATCCTCCTAAAATTATACTTCAGCTCTGAATACACAGTTGTTGTGAACAATTAAGGTATCCATTAGATGGATCTGCCAAGGCTTTCTTGGATATCGTATCCCCATTTCGGAACAAGCACAGATATATATTTGTCTGAAATTTGGTTCAACAAAAAGATATTGTTGAAGATGAGATGAACCGAGAAGGGGTGTTGTAAAACATTCAAAAACAACACAATAATGAAATTTCCGTTTGCCCAAAATCAACAACCTGAAGGTGGAATAATAACCAAAAGAATAATCTACCTCAAATTCGAAAGTGATGGAAGAATTTGGAAAATATAACACTCAAGACTCATATTTCTTTTCCACACATTGATGTACATACAACTAATCATATTTATAGTTACACGGATGAAAATTCTAGAGACCTATTCAATGACATGGAGAATCTAAAAAGGCTATCTAGAAACTATCAAGAAGTAATTAATTGTACTCTAGATAACCCTAAAAAATCAACTATAATTTTTCACAGAAGCTGGAAATGTACATCCGACCAAGATCAGTCCATATGGTTTTAAAAAGGAAGCTCCCGATAGAAGTTCGGACGAGATGCCGGATTTTATTCTTAGCTTCAGATATCCTAAAGATGCGAGAAAATGCTCTCTTTTAAGGCCTAGCTATCTCTCCATTAGCCTGCAGGATTTTAGTGGCCCAAGCGCTTATTTGTTGGTTTTTTCTTACGTTTTTCCTACCTCTAACATTCATGTTGTTTTACGTTAAACATATGTAATGGATCTTACATATGTTTATGTGATATTACTCATACTTTTATGTAATGTTAGTTTCAACTTTATATATTACATAAAAGGTGTGACTATATCAATATAGTGGTGAAACTAATATCAGATAAATGTATGTATGTATAAATTTTGTTGTAGTTCTTCCTTCTTTCTTTTTTCTAAGTTGCACACATAAAGGTGAGCACATTTGTACATAAGTAAAAGTATAACATAAAAGTCACCATACTTGTACGTCTAGGTCACAATGTTACGACATAAAGTACAACAGTTGAAGAAAAAAAACAAAAAAACTTGTACATAAAGGTCACAATGTTACGACATAAAGTACAACAGATGAAGAAAAAGAAATAAAAAAAGCACGAATCAGGGTGGACTCCGACCCATTGCACTATGCACTTGGTGCAGAAAATAGTTACAAAACAAAAGAAGCACGAATCCAAGTTGAACCAATCTGACCCTGATTGCACTGTGCGCAAAATAGTTACTCAAATATATATGGGCCACGTTTTACATAAACACAATCTTCCTCAAATTTCTTTAATATATTCAATTTATTTTAATTAAAGAAATTAGAGAAAAAAATGACTCAAATAAAGCTTATTGATGAAC
This sequence comes from Scutellaria baicalensis, assembly GCA_005771605.1. Lineage (NCBI taxonomy): Eukaryota > Viridiplantae > Streptophyta > Magnoliopsida > Lamiales > Lamiaceae > Scutellaria > Scutellaria baicalensis. The sequence goes on along the minus strand of CM016721.1, from coordinate 68,266,036 downwards.
AGAGAAGCTTATTAATAAAGTTTATTGATAAAGCTTATTGATAAAAATGACTCAATTTCTTTAATTAAAGCTTATTGATAAAGTTTATTTAAAAATATTGATGAAGCTTTTTAAAAACTTATTAGTTGAAAAACAGAAATAGTTTTTGCATTAAATTATAGAAACAATTAAGAAATTTTGATTCCAGTTACTCACAATACTGTTGAAATGAAAATTTGAGGATTTCTATTACTTTTAATATTTAAATTTTATAAAAACATAATATACATAATAAAAATGTTAGAATATTGAGGAATTGAATAATGTGGTAGGTATAACAACGTATATAATGAATAGGAAATATTTATATTCTATAAATAATGCAATTTATTTATTAAAATATTTACTAAGTTCATTAAAGTTCGATTAAAATCGAATTGTTCGATAACTAAACAAAACATCATCGTTTATAACTTGCAAAATTAATGAACTTTGATGATAATGACATAATAAAAAAAAAGTCAATTATCAGCAAATTCTACAAGTCAAATTTCGTACATATTCAATGCATATGTGACATATATATGTATGATGTATCTTGTAAAATCTCTACAATAAAATTTTTTTAATTTACAAAATACAAAAATTAAGTAGTAAATACCATGACAAATGGAATATTTTAATACCTATATATGCACAAGTGTATAGAATATACTTCAATCAAATTCATCAAATAAATGATTGAAGATAAATGATCACCATGTTTACGAGGAATAAATGACACGTGCGACAATCCAAAAATTCTGTGGTCAATTCGTAACATTTACGACGTCGTATTCGGATAGTGTTGTTTCTCTACCAGAATGATTCTTTCTTTGTTAGTCTCAAGTTGCATCTTCTCAATTTTCATCCAGATTTGTATTATATGTCATCTTTTAATGTTCAAATTTAGAAATATAGAAAAGAAATTTAAGTGTGTTATTTTTTTAAAATAAACTTTAACTTTATATCTGCAATGGTCTTTTCATGTCTTTATTATGCTTTGTGAAAAGGCTCTATTCTAATAGCTAAGAATATGATTGATTATTGGCCCCAATTACTTTCTAAAAGGGTATTGAAAATCACTTTTTTTAAATTTTCACTTTCAAGAATTTTAATTATCAAACATCAGCTAACAATAGTATGAAAAGGTCATTATTTATCCCAACAAAAATAAAAAGGGAAAGAGTAAACTTTATACTCCCTCCGTCCCCCTTATCTTTGCCACGGTTTGACCGCACGGAGTTTAAGAAAAAACTGTTGACTTTGATGTGATGTGTTATTTTAATGTTTTTTAGTGGCAATTTTGTAATTAATGTGTGCTTTTTGAGTGCAAAAGTTGTAAAATGAAAGAAATTGAAGGGTAAGGAAGTAAATTTTTCTTTGCAATTTTTGGGCTGGCAAAGTTAGCTGGGATGTCCAAAAACGAAAAGTAGGCAAAGATAGCAGGGACGGAGGTAGTATGTTTTTATAGGTAGTTAATAAAAGGGTTGCTTGAATTAAAAAGAAAAGGAAAAAAAAAAAAACATGAATTATGGGTTGGTTTTAATTTAACTACAACATCAACCTAAAAACTTGTCAATACTAGTTGTACTTGTACACTATAAATTTTCACTTAGTTACAATATTTAAGCCATTGCAGTATCTAATTGTGACACCACCAACATATATTTTGGAGATGAGAACATGGAGGTCATGAGACACAAATAGACATGAATCTCTTCCAATTTTCAAATTAATCACACCAAGTCCGGTATGACCTCATCGGTGTCGACAAACTTAGTATCATCGGATCATTGCTAATCCATTGATATCGTCTCATGCCACTATACTGCAGACTTCTGTAGTATAGTAGGCACACTTAGTTTGTCGACACTGATGTCATTTTAGACACACTACTTATGTGTGTAGCATAACAATGGAGAATAGCTAGTATAGTATAGTAGGAACACTAAATTTTTATCTTGCAAGAACTCAAAATTGAGCATGAATTCGAGAAGGAAACAAGTTTCAAAAGTCCAAAGTTGATATTTGCACACAATACAAAAATCCTTGCAATCCAAAATTGTATACAATCTTACAGAACTACAAAATAAGATTGCAAATCCAAAATTGTCATACATATAAATATATACTTCCTGTCATGACTTCTATCCATCTGGTGTGTTCTTCACAAGTGTTCTTATTTACAATGAGCTCGAAAACGAGAGGCATTGGCGTATAAACACAGGCATCACAGGTGAATTAGTCACCTTTTTGAGCCGTATATAAGAAAAATTATTCTGTATTACTCATACTCTATTCCATGTCCAATACCAGCAACCACCAATGACCTGGCCAACGAACATCATGATGACGTCAGACGAGAGCATGGCATTCTCAGTGGTGAGAAAACGACAGTGAGTCGGGCATGGTCTGAAAGAGAGTAGTCTTCAGGCCACTTTCCTTTCTCCACTTCTGTGGGGAAGAGAACTGCATTTTTCACACTGAATCCAATGGTTTGTTCCGTCCCACATGCCTCTTCGTTCTCCACTCCTTGCTCGGAACGTGAGGCATTCCATATCCTTTGCTGCACCAGTGATTAGAATATAAAACCATTTTTATTTTTAAGAAATATGTAGTTAGGGTGTGTTTGGATGGAGAGATATGAAATAAATCGATTACAAATACACTCAAATCAGGGTGGATTTAACTACTACGAATTTCAAATTCTTCCTCAAATTCATCTATACAAACACAGCCTTTATGAGGAAACAGGCACAAACATAAGATAATAAGGGGAGAAGAATCTGATACCTTGAATTCCTTATAGTCGAGAACACCATTTCCATCGATATCTGCCTGTACCCACAGTTCTTGTATCTCCTCATCGCTCAATCCATTACAATGGCCGATCAAATTTAGCTGTAGGAATATGCAGATTAATGCATGTTTTCTCCCAAAAGTATAGACTGATATATTAAAGCTAGATAACATCCAACGTTGCCTACCTGTCTTAGGGCTTCACAAAATCCCGAGTATGTGATGTAATCGCCGTCGCTATCAGCCTTTAGAAAAGCATAGGCTGATTCTTCGGTTAGTGAAGCACGCCTGAGTTGATACTGTAAAGCAAAATACTCATTCTTTAAGCAAATTTAACAAGAAAGATGTCCGATTTCTTCAATCAAGATTGAAAAGTCTCACCTTGAACATTCCAAACACTGCGTCACTCCAACTAGTTTTAAGCAATTTTCTGTAACTATTGGGATTGAGAAGCCATATAAAATCAACACCACAGATGTTCCCACGATGGTTTCGATGGCTGATCCACTGCATAAAACACCGTGGCATTAGAAACAAGAACTTTAAGGTTGTGTTTGGATAGCTAAAAAACAGTTAGAATCAAGAAAAGTTTTACCTTATGAGCATCTGCATCAGTATACTGATGAGCCGTATCATATGATGAAACAAATCCTTGCGATCTAAGGAACTTGTAAATATGGCCCCGCTTACTCCCGTTCCAATCACTGTAAAAGTCAAAAGTCAAAGAAAAGCATTGGTTAAGCGCTTGAGTTTCATGTTAGATTAGCATAAAGTGTAAAAGGATAAGAATGAGAAGCATACCCACAAAGCAAGATAGGCAAGGGATTGAGTTCGTTTTCCTTTTGATATGCTTCCACATATTGCAATATTTTGTAGACCTATTAAACATGATACAGTGAATAAAATTGATTCTGAAAAATGAATATAAATGGTATGGGTATAGAATTTAGGATACCTGGCGTAATCGCTCCAAGCACAAACTTGAATTATGTGGAAACAATAAGTGTGTGTTCACTATAAGAATTTCTTGCTTTACATTACAATTCCAGTTTTGTGAAATGGGTGCAATCAGTTCCACGTGCAATAACTGAGCAACACGATCACCAAAATCATTGAAAAGCAGCTCCCTGTGGTTTATGATCCTAAAATAGTCCTTATGAACGGCTGTTAGCAGACCTGTGAAATTTCAAGAAATGAGAATTTGTGAAGGCACTTGATATGATTACAGAAAAGAATATAAATTCTTGAGATGATTATAGAATGAACACGTTCATAACGAGACAGCAAACTGTATAAATGTGTAAACTTCAAAAGAGCACTCCTATATTTCTAGTCGAGTATTGAGTCTAAGAATGATTGAGGAAAACAAAACGAAAACTTTCATTTAACTCTGAATGAATACTCATATTTCCATCAAAGAAAGATGAGATTTCCAACGAATTTCCTAATTACATCCTCTACCTTGTGAATCCCATCTCGTCCTGTTCTACCCCTACCAAAATTTCCAAACACATCTGCAAAAATTGGATGTATTAGCGTCATTCACACACACACACTACATACAGACAACAAGTAAGAAAAGTATACCAAAGAAAATTCCACTATCTATGAGGTGTACAACCAAACAAGATATGATCAAATTCGCCGTATCCAGACAAATTCAAGAAAGAAATCCCCTAAACCCCCCATAGTGCTTCTAATGAAATCTCAAACACATGTATTGCAGAGATCACATTTTCAGCATCAAAATGTTTCGAAATCCTATAAAGGGGTTCACATCATACCATCACCGCGATTATTCGTTCTTGCAAGCTTGAAATTGATATAGCCAGCATCACCAAGCCTCTTATCATAAATACTCACAAGCTCTTCATTCCCAACCCAGAATTCCTGCAATACATACATCTTTGGTGTCATCAACAAAGATCACATCATTGTGCAGAAAAATTGCAAAAAAAACAAGAAACAAAAATGCAAACCTGTAGACAGATTATGGAAGATCTTTCACACAACAACCAATTCAAAATCCTATGGTTTCTTTCCAACCAATAATCTTTAACATCACTTTCCCTGTAACTGGGATCCTGCAACCACCCCACAATGCACATTACAATAAACCCATGAAAGATTTTCAAGAAAACATCAATTTATGCAAGAAAAATCCACAATCACAAACAAAAGAGCATCTTCTTTCACAATACAAATTTATTTGAAAACAACAGGGCAATCTTGAAACAACAACCTCGTGATTGAGCCTTTTGTAAATAGGAGCAAGAATATTGAAGGTTGTGCAAGAAATACAAGTAGGGTCTTTAATCGATGAAGCTATTGCATAACTGCCAATTCTTGACACCCTTCCTTTGTTTATTCTTCTGTTCTTCCTCCCCATTTACACACAGGAAAAATGTATAATCCTTCAAACTTATTGATGGATGAATGAACCACAAAGAGCAGTGGAAAATTGAATCCAATAATTTAAATAAAAAAAACCCTGCGAAATCGTTTCTTTTTTTTGCGAAAGAAACGATTGCTTTTGTATTGGCTATGGGTTGTATATATGGTGACGATTAACACAACGAATGATTTTAATTGGTCTTAGACTTAAACCACAATGCAAGAGGATATATATATATATATATATATATTTGAGGGGGGAGAGAGAGAGAGAGAGAGAGAGAGAGAGATTATTTTATGTGTGTTAAAGTGTGTAGATATTAATTATTTTTTTGTTAGAAAAATAAGTGGGTATAATTAATCGCAAGTTGTGTCGTAGAATACAACTTTCTGTATATTATTTTATTTATTTTGTTATTATTGACGGTTTATAAAAAAAGATCTTAATTGAATTTAAAAAAATTGTTGCAATCACTCCACTGTTTCATATTCAAGTAGACGCCTATGAATAAATCCAAACTCGTAGGATTAATCAATCTAATATTCGGAATTTGTAAAAATAAATTTAATTATTTGTAATGATCTTGATTTTGAAAATTTATATTGACGTTAATTATGAATTTTTATGTTAACATTTCATGTTTCCAATGGTTGAAACAAACACGACTCTGCCACTCATTAAGATTCATTCTACTCTTACAATCTGTGGGTGATAACTAGGGATGGCAGTGGGGCGGGGAATCCCCGTTCCCCGTGGGGATCCGCCCCGAACAGGGCGGGGATTCCCCGAAATATACCCCCGCGGGGGCGGGGACGGGGGCAATTTTCTCCCCGACTAGTGGGGTGGGACGGGGACGGGGATCATACTCCCTGCCCCGCGGGGATCCCCGCCCCGTTCCCCGCGGGCCCCGCCAATTTATATATATATATATATATTAATATATTTTAATTAAATTATTATAAAATAAATAATATATTTTTATATACACATTAATAATAATACAAAACCCTCGTTTCTCATGCTCTTCTAAATGCATTAAGTATTGAAAAAATTAATGAAAATGTAATAATATAATTTATCATTGTACTTTTAAGATAGTATAATTAAATAATATACTATCTTTTATACAAATTGGATAATTTTTTGGTGATTTTGTTAACATTTTAGTTATATGTAATTTGTGGATTATTTTTATATATTAAAATATTATTTTTTATACATTAAAAAAATTAAATAAAAAAATATTTTGTGGGTGGGGAATCCCCGCGGGGAACCCGCGGGGAACGGGGATCCCCGCAGGGCGGGGACGGGGAGGAATTTTTCCCCGTGGGGCGGGGATGGGGAAAAAAATTCCCCGTGAAGTTGGCGGGGACGGGGATGGGGATTGCTCCCCCGGCCCCGCCCCGCCCCGTTGCCATCCCTAGTGATAACTAAAGAAGTAAGGCAAAAACTTTTATGAGTCAGGTGCATGGACCCGACCCGTTCACGCGCCCAAAACGCGCCTCCCACGCGCATGCACGCGCTCCCACGCGCTGAAGACCTGTCCTGAAGCTCATCCAAAATTCGCTCAAATAGACCAACTTTTGTGTATAGTTAAACCAACCTTTGTGTATAGTTAGACCAACCATGTGTTGGTAGGTCTAACTATATACAAAGGTATGTCTAACATGTATAAAGGTATGATTAACTATATATAAAGGTATGTCTAACATATATAAAGGTATGTTTAAGTATACATAAAGGTATGTCTAACACAACGTAAAGGTATGTCTAACATAACGTAGTGGTATGTGCCAAAATTCAAAAATCAAGCCAAAAAAAGACAAGGCATGAAATCTGGGCAGAACTGGTATGTTTAACATAGCTTAAAGGTATGTCTAACATAACGTAAATGTATGTCTAACATATACTATTGGTATGTGATTTTTTTTTCAAAAATCATGAGCCAAAAAAAAAAAAAAAAAGAGGGTGCGGTCCCCCTGACCCGGATCCGACCCGGGTGCATGGATCTAAGATCCATGCACCTGATTCACAAGAGACTTACTCAATAAGTATTTATTTAAACAAAAAGTTGGAAGCTTTTTTCTATAAAGAAATCCAAATATATTCAAGAAGTTTTTCATTATACTCTTATTTTATGTTTTTTATGTTTATGAAACCAAATAATAGCTGAATAGTGTTGTTGATGGTTAAACTGGTTAAACAATAATAACTATTTTTTCTTTGCATTTTATTGAACATTGTCATCTATTAAGTTCAGTGACAATTTTTATTGGTGTTATCAATTTCATTTGGACCACAACATTAGATTTGTTGCAGATATAAATATGATATTAGATGAGCATTCTAGAGTTTTATTTAAGATTATTCTGAATTATATATACAAATATATTAGATAATTTTTTCATTTTTAAAAAAAATTGTAAAAATAAATAAAAAGACGATATCGACATTCATGATTTATCCAAATTATAAGAATTCATAAATGTTTAAATATTGATGACATATATTACATAGATAACTTATGTTTGAATTTTTAAAAAAGTTATTATTAAACATTGAACATGGATGTTAATAAGAACTTGCATATGTAAAATGTATTCCTTTTTCAATTGGATAAAAGACATAATATTATATCACATTTGAATTCCCCTCGAGCTTCATTATCTACTGCAATTCAAGTTTATCATGAGCAGTTAATCTTTATTTTATGTTTATGGATTGAGTCATCTTATAAAATATGATATTTATTGTGTTCTTATAAAAGTCCTGTAATTACATTTTAATTGTTTTCAGGTCCACTGAACTACCAAAGTAAATTAGTTATTCTCTAATTACCTAAATAAAATGGTTTTCTAAACCAAAATGGTAATACTTTTGAGATATAAAATCGAATTTTTCAATACAATACAATCCTACTATAATAACCTCCGGGAAAAATTCAAAATTGGTCCTGCCCCAGGGCTGTCGTACGATTTTAGTCCTGTTAAAATCGTAATTTCAATTTTAGTCCTATTAACTCAAAATTTGTCCAATTTAGGTCCTATTTGGCCGGAATTTTCCATTTCCCGATCGAATTCCGGCGAGTGTTACACACTCGCCCCCAATTCCTCCCAATCCGACTGAATTGTGCTGACTTGGCCAAAAATTACGGATGTGGCAATTATTTGTTGATTTCCCCAAATGCCATGTCATAAACTGAAATAAAAAAAAAGAAAAACCAAATTAAAAATACTTGGAATTTTCCAGATAAAATCAACAGAAAGTAAAACGGGGGAAATGAAAAAATAAATTGAAGAACACCCAAAATTGAAGAGCTCCGAAGCAGAGTGCTGCATAGAAGCAAAGGCTTCACCTAAATTAGCAACATTCTGGGAATTGAATTCAGCTACTTTAGACAAAGCCACCTCAGCCACTCTATCCATTTCAGACAGGTAAAGAAGCTCACCCCCAATTTTGGAAAGCGCCCACGCGATGTTAGAGACTCCCAGAGGCGAGCATTCAGGCAAGGCCGCCATTGCCATCCCCACAAGCATACACATCTCTCTCTGTCTAGCAAACGCCAATCTTCGCGTCCTCATCATCGACACTTTCTCCATGTTCTTAGCAATCCTATGCAATGTTGTGGCGATGTTCAATGGCGACAGAGGCGAAGGGGAGAGCCCTTTTGCGACTGCCATGATTACATCACCTGTGACCTCCAATACTTCCTCTGCAGACTGAGCTTCAACAATGGATTTGTTAAGGTTGACTTCTTTTCTACGATCAGAAGGCCCTGCAAATTGCGAAAGCCTCTGAACAAATGTTTCCATGAATTGTGAGTGGACAATGCGGTTATTGGTGAAGGATTTTCAATCGATTAGGGTTTGTGGAGGATTGGGGATTTTGGGTGTTCTTCAATTTGTTTTTTCATTTCCCCCGTTTTACTTTCTGTTGATTTTATCTTGAAAATTCCAAGTATTTTTAATTTGGTTTTTCTTTTTTTTTTATTTCAGTTTATGACATGGCATTTGGGGAAATCAACAAATAATTGCCACATCCATAATTTTTGGCCAAGTCAGCACAATTCAGTCGGATTGGGAGGAATTGGGGGCGAGTGTGTAACACTCACCGGAATTCGATCGGGAAACGGAAAATTCCGGCCAAATAGGACCTAAATTGGACAAATTTTGAGTTAATAGGACTAAAATTGAAATTACGATTTTAATAGGACTAAAATCGTACGACAGCCATGGGGCAGGACCAATTTTGAATTTTTCCCAATAACCTCCATCAATGTTTGATATCTGCAACGCAACTTATCATGAAACAATATTATAATACACAAAAACTCACGTGAGACGGTCTTACGGATAGTTTCCATGAAACGGATCCTTAAAACCATGAATTGAATCTATATCCACATATTTCTATATGAATTGATATATGCGGATTATGGGTTGACCTGTCTCACGAAAAAAGATCCGTGAAACAGTCTCACACAATAACTACTCATTATAATATTATACATTTTCAGTGTGATCATAACAAACATAAAATCTCTATTTATCAAAACATCTCAATTACAAGATCCCAATTTCAAATTCACTATTTCCCCAACTCAATTAAGCATAATACAAATACATCTACAGAATTTAAAGAACAATAGACTCCGTTGGAATATAGTGATTTGAAATTCATCCTCTCAAATGGGAGTAAATTTGAAATCCACAAAAATGACTCCAAAATTAGCTCAAAATGAAAATCATGGATCACAAATTCATATCCATCCAAATACTATCGATGGATCTGTTATCATGGATTTTAAATTTCTCCTTAAATTGACTCATCCAAATGAACCCTAAACTAATGTTAAGAGCTTCAATGGAATATATACAAGGTATAAATTCTTGTTTGCCAAAAGATGTCCTTCTGGAGTTTTGAGTACAATTGTTTGTCACCAAAATAAAATAAAATCAAGTAGATGATGAAGATGGACATCCAAACAGGGAATAAGTGGATCCCACGTGGCACCGAGACCTAATCCACTAAAATCTCGACGCGTGGCTGGAGCAGAAGCTCGCAACAGTGTGGTGGAAATCGGATCTTCAGATTTCAACCAAGTCAGGAAAATAAGTTTCATGTTTAACCCCTGAATTTAGTTATATTAGACTTTTAGGTCCCACAATTTTATTCTTATCACACGAAGTGGACCAAAACAATCACTTTTGTTGGTTTTTCTGAAAAAAAGTCACTTTTGTCGGTGTGTTTTAATGATGGGCTGTTAATGTAATTATTAGTTTGATGGTCCTAAAAGTGCGATAATATTATCCTAATGACATTTAAAAAGAATAAATTCAATTTCTAGAATGACTCGTGGATTAAGATTAAAATTAGAGATTTTATTGATCCAAACCCGAAAGATAACTTATCTATCAATGTGGGTTATGAAAGATAAATTTTATCAATCCGGGATTTGAAAGATTGAAGACTATCAAAAAAATAAGTTAACGTCGTGATAGAATTGAGTTGAGGGAGAGTCACATTAGCTGGGAAAGAAAAAAAAATAACGTCGTGATAGAATACGTTAACGACATTTCATTCTGATATCTTAAATTGATAGTTTTCAATTTTTCGAATCATAAGTTATCTTTCGGGGTTTGAATCGATAAAATCCCTTCAAATTACTAGCTTCTGAACAATAATATATGATGTTGTACTAGGGATAAACATTTGAGAATTATTTGAGTTATGATGTGGACTAATTTTGTTTATCATATTAATTCTTTTTTTAATGAATCGTAATGATATCTCATTAAAAAAAAAAGAAATATCTCATCTAGAAACAATATTTAAATTTTGGGTCTTTTATAAAGATAAATACTTCCGTTGTTATTTTTTTATCACGAAATAAATACCACTTCCGTTGTCATTTAATTTTTCTGTTTTATATCTCTAAAAGAAATTATAATATATATATATATATAAAGCAAAGCATTATTGGTGAATGATATAAAAATATATTAAAGCAAACGTGTTACTTTCGGTTATCATTATGCTTGACGCTAAAGATAACATGTGTACTTAGAATTTCAAATCAAACCATTTTAAGAAGGCAAAAAAAAAAGACTTTCACATTCTTGTTAAATTAAAACAAGTTATCCGTCTTTGGATTTTCACCTGTTGCTTTTAATTCTATAAATAGATTTAATGATAATAAATTATCACAAGATTATATGAAATTGTCTAACAAATATACTATACTTAAACAGATTGATATGAGACACATAATCCATAAACTAACATTAATTGACTTATTAAGGTAGTTGAATAGTACTGAAACGTCGTTTCACGAATTAGCTAGGTTCATAAGACGATCTTAAAATAGCCATTCTCAAAAAAAAAAAATTAAAAATAAATGGATTTTGAGTGGTAAACATAAAAATTAGTGAGAGCTAGTTATATATTTATATATATATATATATATATAAAATATGCTTACATGTACAATATATATACCTGCTAATGCAAAAATTATAAGCCCTGAAATCTAATTGAATTTGGAAAAATGAAATTAAATTACTCAATATAACATTTAATGGTTCAAATTCAATTGTCAAAAAATATAAATGAGTAGTGCTAAACGGATCAATTGCATTTAATAGCATTCACACTATTGTAAAAACACTTGTAAGTCCTTAATGAGGTTTAGAAAATGCAAACTTAATAAATATAAATAAAATATGTATTTAAGGAATGCTAAATCTTGTTATCAAAATAAAATTTGTTACATTATGAAGTTAAATGGATACTTTTGTCACTTTGTCATACAAATAATGTAAAGATAAATATCTATTTTCTTAGTGATGAATAGTTTTGTCGTCCCTCATTTACTATCAATACAAACAAACCAACATGGTTAAGTCAATCTTAAGAAAAATAAAAAACAATTCTTTCTTAAAATAATAACTAAAAATTTAATTTGTTCGACACCACAAATATATGATATTCTTTCGTTTCTTTATTAAATTCATTTTAAATTAAATGCAACTAACTAGAAAAATAAATAATTTAAAAAAAATAATGCAGACACCAACAAAGTCTCACTAATAAGAACTATATAAAAACAAAAAATACTTTACTTTTTGAAAAGTTAAAAAGTTTCAATGTTTTATAATTTTTAAAATATATATCATGTTTTCTTGATAGGAGCGTTAGAAAATAACATGTTAATAATACTTATTAAAATAGATGAAAAAGTAAATTATTTGTAGCATTGTAAATTATTAATATATTGTGTTACATGAAGATAATAAAAAATAAATGATAACACATACATACAAACAGCTCTTTAAAATTAGTTTTTCTATTTGGTCAAATTGATTTAGTTCACCTGCAATTTGATTCAATTCTCAATTCGGATAACAAAAATTATCCACAAGCAAACCAAAAGAAAATTCAGTTGGGAAAGTAAAAAAGTATTTGATTTTTTTTTAGAGTTTCAATTCAATTATGATAATTTTCAAGACTCATGCACAATCGTACCATCAAGAAACTCTAATAATAATCAGCATATTTATACATTAAGTTACCTATAGATCTTAAAAGATGGCTCAAACTCTTCCTTAATAATAGAAAAAGAGAGCTCGTGAATGGAAATCACCTCCTTCACCGAATTCATTAGAAGCACAAGTATGGCGAAGCAAGAAATGTATACATATTTAGTTTTGCAAATTGCTATAGAAACATATATATATATATATATACATGCATATAATTAAGTACACATATTTGTTGCATTAAGGAGGTTGCTACTATCTCTTGTTGATATTGGTTGGAGATCATAAAGTGATGTGTTTTCTCATTAACCTAACTGAACGCAATCCACAGGAACATCTAGTGGCTGACAAAATTTGTTGGCATATGGTCCACTGACATTGTTAATCTGAAAATGAATTCGTGACTGAAATATCATAAAATAAAAGGGTATATTAGACATAACATATGTTGAATTTTATTAATACTAGAGTTATACTCATGCGATGCACGATTTGTAATTTAATTTATTACATCAATAAGAATTTAGACATTTTATCTCTACTGTTTCTTATTTTAAAAATTATTATGTTTTAAAATGCTAACAATAATATATAAATGTATATTTTTGTTGAAGAATGAATTATAAAACCTATATTTGAAATATGAAGTTGTTAAAATTGACATCAATTTTGTACACTAATCAATTTTGTAAATTAAAATAAATTAATTTTAGTAATGAGAAACATTTATTGTGTCATGGATGTTAAAACTATAATTGATATTAGAAAAACATTTTAACTCCTAAAGATATGTTATGCAAGTTGCAATTTATAATATAGACATAAGTGTCATGATAAATATATTATTGTATTTTTTGAATATTCCCTAACGTTCACAATTATAAATTTCTTCGAAATTTTTGGTCTAACCAATAACTTAATTATTTATAGTTAAAGAAAATATATAAATACCTAAATATTTTGCTATATATTCAAATAACGTAGATAACTGAATATTGAACCCACTTATTGACAAATAAACCAAACAATTATATAAAACTGTTTTTCATTATAATTAATTTCTCCAAAAGTCTAAGACTTTGTATTTTAAATTTTTTTAATTTCCTAATCTTAGTTTAATTAGTCATTTGTTTTTGTATTTCTAATTGTGTTAAATATAATTATGCACCAATATTTAAATATCAAATTCATAAATTGTTATTTTTTTACGATGCAATGTAAATAACAAATTAGAATTCATAAAAAATGATAAATCTGATATATCATGCATTAGCAACAAAATTCTATATACCAAAATGATAAATTTGATATATCATAGATTAAAACAAAAAATTAAATTGAAAAAATAATTTAATTTAAAGATTATGATTTATATAAAATATAAATAAATAAAAAGACAAAAATAACCTACATTAGCTACCAATACACTATAGTCCAACCTAGAGGACCATACAATTCTTAAAAGTATAAATATTTTTATTTTTGATTTTTTTTTAGTTCTTCTAATTAACTTTTTTCTAATTGTAGTATGTAGATTTAGGAAGAAAAATTAGTTATGCTATTTTTATTGAATGTCTTCTTTATATATATATATATATATATATATATATATATATATATATAGATTGCAGATTTGCCCCTATTGTCCGGAACAATTTGATCCGTGGAGATTTATCCTTAAATTAAATAGAATCCAAGTTTTAATAGAAAGTTGAGTTTGGCTGATCCATTATCGATTTAAGTATGCGCTCAATCCATTAAATGTATAATCAAAGTGGAATTTAATTGGACAATCCAAAAAATAATAAGTGTATATTTACATGAAAAGTGGTATGTAATCTCAATAGATTTTATTCTAAATTTAAAAGATGCTAGTTGTTCGTTATATGAGCCCTGCAGCTGCCAACTTCTAGGCATTTGAGAACATTATTCTTAACACCATGAATCTGATAGTTTAAGGTGTAGGTTTTATTGTTCTGAATTTAAAAAATGCTAGTTGTTCGTTATATGAGCTTTGTAGCTGCCAACTTTTAGGCATTTAAGAACATTATTCCTAACACACAAGTCTGATAGTTTAAGGTGTAGACCTTATTGTTTTGAATTTAAAAGATGCTAGTTGTTCGTCATATGAGCTTTGCAGCTGCCAACTTTTAGGCATTTAAGAAAATTATATTCCTAACACCACGAGTCTGATATTTTAAGGTGTAGGTATAAAATCGTTTCGCATATCATTTTTTGTGAAACGGATCAACTCATAGCACACAATTCATGATTCACACGTGAATTTGTTAAAATGGATTTGGGTAAAAAAGATTTGTCCCACAAAACCATCAGACCGTCTCACACAATTTTTTTATGTAGTTTTCAAATAGTATCCACCTTATGATCCAACTTGTGATGAACTGAGTTCGTGGTGCAGATAATATTTCTTATTTCCTCTCTCACTAAAAAAAGAATATTATTCCCAACACAATTTGTTCAATTTATATAATATTATTTTTAAATATATTGTCTAAGTATACATGTCAAGTATACAAGTTACTTGCATATACAATGCATTTTGATTCTATTTAGTTTCACTTTATTATCTCATCAAAAATAAAATAAATTCAAACAAAAAATTTCACCCCGTACGTTTCATTTTCATATTTTGCTAGAAATTAATTTTAATGCCGTCCAAATATTATTTTCACAAGAAGGGGAGTAATTATAATTCACTCAAATTCTTTTTCTGCATAATTATTTTACATCAGTATCCGAATGTAATATCGTCTCACAAAATAATAAGTTTTTACTTGTAAGTAAGTTATGAGAACGTATCACAAAAAAATCCGTACATAAATTTTGTGAAAATATATTTTGTTACTAGATTATAAGAATTTTTTGTGTAATTTTTATTTCTAAAATTTAAATTTTTTGTTCACGTTTAAAATGCCCAATCATCTTCTAGAATGACACGTGGGCAAAGCCATTGGATTAAACTCTAGATATTATGATTCTATTCCAAGGTCTAAACTTTGAGTAAGTCTTGTGTGCCCCCAAACATTTATTTTAATATTTTTAAATAATATAAGTAATATCTTAATATGTAATAAGTAATACCTTAAATAATATTTTCACTAAAACATATATTTCAATTATACACGTAATACCTTATGAATATGCAACTAATACTTTATAAGTGTACCACTAATACCTTCAAAAATATACCACTAATACCTTATGAATGCACCAATAATACCTCATTGATATATACCTAATAATAACTTATAATACCTTTGGGGGTACAGTGCATCGGGATACGCAAATTTTTGTCCTAAACTTTTGAATACAAATCTCATCCAATAAAATACATGAGTAAAACACCACATAGCAAATAATTAATTAATGTTTATAATATGACATAACCAAACCCAAATTTGAATTAAATGTATTGAGATGAGAATGTGAAGAAAAGAATATTAATATTTGCGCTTAAATTGATTAGAGAAAAAATATTGAGTAGGTCTTGTGTGAGACCATCTCACGGATCTTTTTTCGTGAGACAGGTTAACCCATAACCCAGACCTAGCAATTCATATAAAAACATATGAATATGAGTTCAATTCATGAATAATAAGGATTCGTCTCATGAAAATTATCCATAAAACCGTCACACATGAGTTTTTGTGAAAAATATTAGGGTAGCTGAATAGACATCCTAAATATTTAGGCGTCAGTCAAGCATCCATCTAGTAGCTGGCATGTTTTAAGAAATTGAGTTTACATTTGCAACGTTTTTTAATAGAATCGTGAATATATTACAAGTTTGTTTGGTCATTCATTAGGTATTTATAATCAGTGTTTCAAATTAACCTTATATTATATGTAAAATATTTTTGCAACATTAAAATTAGGAAGACATGAAATTAAAATGAGCAGGTGTTATGTGATAATGTCTCACAGATCAATTTATGTGAGATAAGTCAACTTATAATTCATATTTTACAATTTATATATAAATTTGTAGAGTTAAGTTCGATGGATAGAAAATATCCGTTTTACAGCTAGTATTCGTAAAACCATGTAGTGATTTAAAAATGGTGTGCGCGCATAAAGAAAGTAATGGGATTGAATGAAGCAAAAGCGTTACTTTCGGTTTTGACGGCTTTAAGCCTTTTATTTGACGCGACATTTAATAAATACCGCTTTTTGCCACAAAATGTTGTAAACCACAGATAATAAAGTCAAGTTTGTGACCCATTTGAACCCACCTATCAATACTATGTGGTGCCCATTCATATTTGCTTTTCTTTCCACAATCATTATCCCTAAATCACACATATCATTTATTTTGGGATCATTAATACACCAAACTCTCCATTATTTTTAGTTATTAGATCTGATATCATAATTGACTTTCACTTTAATAATCTCAAATCTGATGACTGAAAATGAGTGGAGAGTTTGGTTTATTAATACACCTGGTGTACTATAGAACTACCCTCTATTTTGACACCCCATTAAAATACCACATTTCATACAATAATTTTTCTATCAAAAATGATAGTTTTCTTATCTTTCTACCAGAGGTCATGAAAATAAACAGAATTGTGCTTCTGATTGATAGAGAAATACACTCTTTTGACTAGTTCTACACAATATACGTTTTTTCATAGGGTTACATGATATGTTCGTTTTATGAAGTTACACGATAGATTGTTTTTATAATGTTGTAATATCTTAGGTTAAATAACTCCAATAGTTTGTTGTTCCTTTTCTTTTTTACTTTTATCAGAAGGATAATTTTGTTGGATTCCCTAATTTATGATACAAAAACTACAAAATTATCATTTGTGGTCAAAAAAAAAAAATCCATTATTTAATTTTTTGGTATATTTGAAATATGATGTGATTGGATCCATAAAAGAAATCACTCAGATATTTTCATTGAAAATATCCTCAACACCTAATTAATTTAAGTTCTCTATATTTCAATTAAAAAAATAAAGAAAAGAATTAAGGTTGTCTTTTAGTGTATCTAAAGGTTCCCATATGATTTTCAGTTGCTACATTTTTTATTTTTTGAATAGTTTATTTTTCTTCTCAAGTAGAGTAAGACATGGGAGACACAATGGAGACGAATGTTTTCCACGTGGGGAACATATTAGAGAAAAATAAGGATTGGTAGTTATGCTGATTTATTATTTTATTCAGCTATGTCACATAAATTTTCTGATGAGTTATGGAGTATATAGAATTAGGTAGTGGGGATTTACATGTCTATATATGTATAAGGAATAATGTTTTATGGGCAAGTTATAAGAAATAATTTTTAAACTTTTTTAATAAAAATTCTCTTATTTTAGTCCTATATCTTTTGAGAATTATGAGGTGGCACCAATTCAAGATTCCGACTTCAAATTTATATTATATCTTGATATTGTAAGTTTGAGACGAGTAAAGATGAAAATATCGGTTTCAATGGATATATTGGTACCTTAATTTTATGTAAATATCGATGAATATATTGGTTTCGGTGGAAATATAGGTATATATATTTTTCTGATATTTACAGATATATTTCCGATATTTATCGATATTTCACCGATATTTACTGATATTTCTTTTCATGAATTTTCTTATAATATTTACCTGAAGTCACCGATATTGAAATCGATACCGATTTTTACCGATATTTAGCTAATAATTATTGATATTTCATTTATTTTTTACCAAAAATGAAACTATCGGAAATATATTGTAACAACTCATTTTTGTTTTGGTCACGTGAAAAAACGGAAATATTGGAGATATATTAAAAATATATCGGAATATTTTCATCCTTGAAGACTACAGATCCGAACATTTATGCACTTTTAGATTTGTCATCTTGAAACTTGAAAAGCAGTGAGTCGAGCCACATACTCATATAAAACAAAATAATAAAAAAATGGTTGGAGAATATTTCATTAATTATAAGTTAGTATATAACTTCATGTATTCCAATCAGGTGAGGTGAATACATTTTCCCTTTTACATATATGATATTTTTATATACACATTAAATAACTATTCACTTATTAACTAGAAATGATCATACTTTGTGAATGGGTTTTGCTAATGAGGGCATATTCATAATACTTGGCTTTGAAATATAAGACAACTTTATATAAAATCATCTCACAATATAAATAGAGCCTTATTATTCATATATCTAAAGCCATTATTATAAATCAATGTTTAGTTCATATGTTATAAATTGTCCGTCATTTAAAATCAAATCCATGAAACGGCTTTATAAATAACAATCACTTACAATTTATTTGGTATTTAAAGTCAAATATGGTTTATTAAATCCGTGAAGGACATGTCACAAGCAAATGTTGATCTTCTTGACACCTGCCTTCAATCATATCTGAATTTTTTATTCTTTAAAATAATATTGTCAACTAGTTATAGGGAGTATTAAAAGCTATATAATTCATACATAATATAGAGCTATAATGTTAATTAAATAAGATAAATTGCATAATTATACAAATTCATTTCAAAATTATGAATTATGTAATTGATTTGATTATTTTTTGATCGGATTGGCCGAACATTAAGTCTAATAATTTGATGTTTTTACACTTATTTTATCTCTATTTTTATAATAAATTGAGCTCGAAACCAAATAATAATTATATATATATATATCATTATCTTCATATGGACAGGTTTCTTCTACTAATGATCTCGAGTCTTAATTGTTTGATTAGTATTCTTAATTAATGGTGATGATCACCGATTTTAGTTTAATAAGACATGCTAGTTGACTTTTAGTACCACGTCATCACGTCATTACATGCACAATTAGCTGACTAATTTTCGTTTGAAAATGATGTTAACATATCTCAAATAATCTCAGATTTCTGTAATTAGTGTTGTTCAACCTTTTTAGGGCTCTTAATGATGCCAAAGGGTACATTGAATTTGTGTTAATTAATAACATAAGTAGTAAGTAACATACCCCTTACAAATTGTCACAAACAAGGATGAAAATATCGGTTTCGATGGATATATCCGTACCTTGATTTTACGAAAATATCGATGGATATATCGGTACAGATATTTTTCCGATATTTACTGATATTTTCCAGATATTTACCGATATTTTCTAGATATTTATCGATATTTTAGCGATATTTACCGATATTTCCTTGATATTCATGAATTTTCTTATAATTTTTACCCGAAGTCACTGATATTGAAATCGATACCAATTTTTACCGACATTTAGCTAATAATTATTGATTTTTCATTTATTTTTATCAAAAAATGAAAATATCGGAGATATATCGTGACAGCCCGTTTTTATTTCGGTTACGTGAAAAAATGGAAATATCGGGGATATATCGGGATATTTTCATCCTTGGTCACAAACAAACGGAAATAATCCACATAAAAAATTACCCGAATTACTTTTAAGATTCGCAGATATATATAATTCAATGAGATGGATATTCACTATCCATACTAATATTTATTTCATATGTAATTCAGTCTCTATTTTGTGGATTATTGATTATGAATTGACATATTTTACGAAATTAAATTTATGGAACACGTATATAAAATTAATCATATATACTCATCGAAAATAAAAATATAACACAATTCATACACATACTACCATCATATTCATCACAAGATCATACATGATGAAATTAATTCCTACACATCCAATTATTTAATGAGATATGATGTTAATTAAAAATAATAATCTCATTGCTTATATGACCTATAATTATTTATTTTGCAAAAATTATAATTTATTTATGATAATCTAGCATACCATACATACAACAAACATGAAGCAATAAATAAATTGTCTTAACATGTTATGGGCTCAATTAGTTGGACTATCTACCTCACTAATTCGTTCCAAACTATGGAGAAACATAAATGGGCCTGTGCTAGGATATTTCTACCATCTCTACAAAATTAGGTTGATTGTATAATAAATCATGATTTTTTTTTTCTTTCTCAAAGTTTGTAATTTAACCATAATCTTTTGATATTTATAATTCCAAGTATGAAATTTTCAAAATTGACAAAAGATTATGATTTTTATGCAATTAACCCTAACAGATATGTCATTTATGACATGAAACCAATATAATAGCAAACCTACTAAAGTAATATGGGTATTTTTGGATTAGAGGGGTGTGCCCATTCAGATTTGGAGAGACAAAATCTTAATCCTTATTTGTTATGGGACGTGGAAGATTTTGTAAATCTCAAATTTCTCTTACTTTTTTTTATAACTCTTAATAAAAACATCTACCTTTTCTAAATTTTTTTAAAAAAATTCTAAATTTTCTACGATTCCCTATGTGATGATGACATATTATAATCACGGGTAGTTCTATAGTAAACTAGGTGTATTAATACACCAGACTCTCAACTCATTTTCAGCCATTAGATTTGAAATCATTAAAGTCAAAGTCAACTATGATCTTAGATCTAATGACTGAAAATGATGGAGAATTTGGTGTATTAATACACCCGGTGTACTATAGAAGGACCCTATAATCACACCCAAAACAAACATAAGATTTTTATTTTTACAAAATACACTCAAATCTCAATTCCAAAATCCTCCCACTTCCTAGTCCAAACACAACCTCAATGTTGCTACCACCACGTAACATACTTGATAAATGACATCAATATATGAGGTCTTTCTGTAGTACACCTGGTGTACACCAAACTATCCATCATTTTCAGTCATTAGATCTCAGATCATAGTTGACTTTGACCTTAATGATCTCAGATTTGATGACTAAAAATGAGTAGAGAGTCTGGTGTATTAATACATCCGGTGTACTATAGAATTACCCCAATATATGTAATATCATTTGTAAAAGAAATATGGGTTTAAAACAGTCACTACTAGAAATCACTCAAATTCCAATGAAACATTTCCGTTGGAATTTTGTGAAATAGCGCTGGAATTTTACAAAATTTTGTTGGAATTATTGATGCCAACGGAATTGGACCATCGGAAAAAGGGCCGTTGGAATTAAAATTCCGACGGAAATACAATTCCAATGGTACTTTCCTGTTGCAATATACAACCACCAATAAAATTTAAATATTATTCCAACGGAATTTCCAACAGCGTTGAATTCCGTTGGAAATTCCAACGGTTATTATTTCCGTTGAAATTTTCTGTTGGAATTTGGTTGTTTTCTAGTAGTGAGTATTCATCCCAACAGTATTAATTTGTAATAGATCTTACATTTTTTAAGTAGAATCTTTTGAAATTGTCTGAGCATCCACCAAAATATGTGGGTTACAAACAAATGAGATCCTCTGTACCACACATCCATGTACAATGTGTGTATCACATCTCAACACATGTTAGATTAGTTTTCAAATTAAAAGCGGTTATAAATTATAAATTATTTAAATATTAAAACGATGTAGTTTTGATGTGGTACACAAGTGAAACACGGCTTTTTTGGTACTTAAAATCCGATGTGGATTACAAAAAATGACACATATTTTTCCAGTGATAGGATATCATTAAAAACATCAAATCGATCATGTACATGTATATATATATAGTTAGAATGAGATAATGTTTTTATCAAAAACTCCAAAACTGCAGAAAACACAGAATGGTCCAAAAGAACATGAGCTCCACTCCTACATCTCATGATCTGTCCCCAATCACACCCACAATCACATGCCCTCATTTAACACCCCACCCCACCCCACCCCGCTCCATGCACCCATGTTCATGCACATACATTTACTCATAATTCTAAACTTACTCCATATATACATACAAACACATTCTATATAGCCTCTCTCTCTCTCTCTCTATATATATATATATATATATATATATATATATATATATAAACATCTGAATTCTCAAACCCAATAGCTAGCTACAAGAAAAACATGGAAACTCAAAATCAAGAAAACACTTTAAAAACGAGGAAGAAAAAGTACTTAGAGAGGAGAAGTTCAAGAATGGTGAGCTTCTCAGCCAAGTTGCCGGACGACGTGTGCTCGTCGTTCGGAGATTACTGTCTGTGTGTTGTAAAGTGTTCGACGAATCCGTTGTCGGAAATCAGAGAATCCATAGTTGAAATGATAGAGAAAATGGGGATTAATGATTGGAAGGAGATGGAGGAGTTGGTGTACTGTTACATTGCTCTTAATTCTTCTGAGGTTCATCATTTTATTGTTAATGCTTTTCTTAGCCTTTGCTTCATTTCTACATGATTATTATTATTCTTATTTTTCCACAATTTTATCCAATAATGGTTTTGAGCATTGTAATTGGAAAACAAGGGTAGATAACTCTCTATGTTATCTATGTCAGATTTTTTATTTTTTTGTCATTATAGTTGACACAGTGTATTATTATAAATATATAATATTATTTTAAAAGTTAATTTAATGTGTTCCCAAAAATATACTTGACAAATTGAGCTTAAATTCATTCAATAATAAATAATTCAAGCTCAAACCAACAAGAGTTTGACTCCACATCCTTAGTTCTAACCTATTAAAAATAAATAAACATTCAAATAGTAACACATTTAATTTATTTATTTTTAACTTTTTTAGTTTGAGATACACATTGGAATTGGATAATACTGAAAAAAAAAATATATATATATATATATTAAGGGCCTAAAAGCCCTAAGTACTTGGGCTTCAAATACACCAAGTAAAACTATTATCTATGTCCAATCTTATTGGGCCTTATTAAGGCCCATTAGAAAATTTAAGCCTATCTGTGCTGACCCTCAAGCAAAACCTAAGATCATCGTTTACATAGACCGATGGTTGTAAAAGAATGATTTGATTCGGTGTTAGAATTCAAAAAATATGAATAAAAATCTAAATAAGAATTCTTATTTACATTACATTCAAATATTATCCGAATACGAATTTGCATGTGACCATATTCGATCCGATTATTCATGATTCGAATAATTATAACTATATATAATTTTTTTTATTTTATAAATACACATATACAAGATATATGAATTTTTTAACTCATTTTCATTTATTACTTATTAAGTGTTATATAAATATTGTATCATGCATGCATATGCTATATATTTAAAATATGATATTATTAATTTGGAAATAAACTTATTTTGAAAAAAAAATAGAAATTCCAAATTCAAATATTCGAATATTCATTTGAATCGAATACGAATTCCATATTTGATTCGAATAATAAACGAATACGAAACGAATACCATGATATTCAAATCGATTCTACTCGTTTACAACCCTACATGTGTGTTGTGTTTTATATTAAGGGACATCATTTAAACACATAATAGAAATAAATAGATACTTGTAACAAAAATATGATGCTAAAAATATTAATACAATACAGAAACGATAAAACATATTTTATAAATACATAATATATATATATATATATATATATATATTCTGTCTCTAATCACTAGTATGAGAAGCAGCTGGAACAATTGTAGCTGAAAGTTGCAACCGTGAAGATTCCGCTGACGTAGCTTTCCGATCATCTCCGCCACCGCCACCGCCACCGGCGCCACCTGTTTCTTTAAGAATAGGTAGAGTGGCTTTCATTTCCTTATGCTTTCCCCATAGAAATGAATACAACCCCACAATGATCAAAAGCATGCCTATCAAGCTGCATTAATATTCCATCTAATTAATTATTCAATTTTAGTTAAGTAATTAACAATCCTTTTGTTTTTTAAAACGAAAAATCTCGAATAAAAGAAGAAAACACAATATTTTGATAAAATTACTTTATTCCTATGAGTAAAATGCTCTCATGTGAGACCTTATACAAAATATAATTTATATGAATCAATAAAACGTTATATGATGCTCCATCTTATATAAGGTCGTCTCATATGAATTTTCATGCAAAAGTATATTGTGTATATGAATATCTTTAAAAATAGTTAGGATAAAGCTTTATCAGAAATTTAATATTCACAAAATCATATAAGGTCATCTTGGATATTAATTCAATGAACGAAGCTCATAACCCAAACTCATATTTCAAAAATCAACCTTAAATATGTGAGTAACACTTGTGTGCCCCGAGGCACGGTGTCCCCAAATTAATCATCATATGGTGTCAAATATATACTCTACATGTATCATGTATATACTCTTTAGATATCACATGTATACCCTTATATGTATATGATACCTGTAGAGTATATTTATAACACCAAGAAACATAACACCTATAGATTATATTTATAACGCCTGAAGAGCATATATATAACATCTAAATTTGTGTCCCTATGTGCCTCAGGGGTATATAAGTTTTTGCCTAAATATGCAATATAATTGGTATTAATCTTATTCGTTTTATAAAATTAATTTCATCAAACATGTAATCTAATCTGTCTTATAAAATTAAATTTGTTATATTCATACCTCCCGAGAAATAAATCTTCACCAAGAAAAAGGGCTTCAATAATAGCAATCAAAATAAGAGCCAATGGATTGAACATAGAAGGATATGTTGGCCCTTTTTGTGTGATCGCCATTGAAAGCAAGGAAAACGTTACAGCTGTGGCCAAAATTCCCTGCATTTAAATACCAAAATACTATATATAAATAAACAAACTTGAAAGCAATTTATTTTCTTTATTTATAAGAAAGAATATTATAGAAAAAATCAAATTCATGTGATAGATTACCGAATAGAAAATAGTAACAAGCTGGAGATTCCAACCCAAACGCCAAGACTTAGGTTTTCTATCAATGCATACTCCAATCACAGTAGCTTGAATTGAGGCAATAATGCAGGTTAGCAAAGTTGACCAATATTTATAGGGAAATACTTTGAACAATTTCACCTGCATGTTATATGATCAAAACATTTATCACTAATCAATTTTCAATAATTTCATATACTATAAACCTGAAAAACTAATCTACTAACACATGCTAACGTGTCAGCCTTTGATGTGTTATAACATGATCAGGGTTGCAAAAGTCGGATATCGTTAGTCACACGTTTTTCAATTGCCTAGGTGACATGGGAACAAAGGCTTATCGGTCAGCAATCCGATATCTACAACAGTGGTAAAGAACACATGCCTAATATGAAAAGTTAAAACATTGTGCGGAATTCTTGAAATAAAATACATAAAGTGTAAAAACTACCCTTTAATTAATAGATAAATGTGTACATTAATTCTTTTTCTATCAAGATTTTGAATTGACTAATATCTTTTTTTAAAGTAAGAAAGATGGAGTGGAAGAGGAAGAGACACGAGATGTAGGGAATTTGCTGATCAGAGTTCAAACCCTAAACATCGCAATTTACACTTTTATATATACCACTTGAATTAGAAGACCTGTGGTTTCGACAAAGCTAATTAAAGATGCATATTGTTACCTGGGTAATAAACCAGAAACCATACGAAAGGCAGCTTGAGACCAAAAATATTGATCCTCGAGTCATATTCTTTGTATTGTTGATGATTTTATGTTGGTGGTGATGACTGAAATTGACAGATTTGCCCTTGTATAAAGCCATAGACAATGCCCCTCCAAGGCATAGCATTGCTCCTATGCTTTTCATCATTCCACTCTTTGTTCTTAGTCCCAATCTTTCTATTCTTCATTTTCAAATACGATCAAGAATCAATAATACAGACAATTTTTTTATTTTTTATTTGTATCTAATCGAAATGCACTTTATTAAATGAAAATATTAAGTGAACCATTAAAAAGTAGTTATGTACCTTAAAATAGTTGAGAAGAGAAAAGTGACAACTGGTATAAGATTAAGAAAGTTGGTTGCATATGTAGCTGTTGTATCCTTTAGACCATAATAAAATAGTCCCATAGCCATGCATATCCTGCAAATATATTATATATATATATAAACATAAAATCAAACCAAAAGAATGATTATTTTAAATTATATTTTGTCCAAAAGAGATTTTAATTGTGGATAGTAGGAAATTTATATCTATGAAATTACCTCATATGAC
Organism: Scutellaria baicalensis; assembly: GCA_005771605.1. Classification (NCBI taxonomy): domain Eukaryota; kingdom Viridiplantae; phylum Streptophyta; class Magnoliopsida; order Lamiales; family Lamiaceae; genus Scutellaria; species Scutellaria baicalensis. The sequence goes on along the minus strand of CM016721.1, from coordinate 68,239,262 downwards.
TTTACTTTAGAAAGGAATTAAACAATATTTAGGAAATACAATTAAACAATTATAATATTCCTACAATAAAACATCACATCTAATCTATATGAGACAAGATTTCTATTAATTTCTATTTAATTTTTCACAATTCCATTTTCTGATGTTGATATGTGACATGACGATATGTCGTTTCAAACTTAGTTTAGCAAGAAGCAAAATTATATAAAGTAAAAAATTAATTGTATGATAGTTATGTCTATATTTGGTACTATAAATATTCAAATTCAGGAAATTAATTATTGCACAACACTTACTAAATACAATTTCTCATACCTTAATTAATTTTATTTAGTGTTTCCTTTCACGTCAAGTTAATCTTCATGTGTTATAATTTATTGAGTGACAGTCCCATAAAACCCCCACTCTAATAATCATATGATAAGCTAACTATAATTATTCTCAACTAAACTTCGAACTTCAATAAAAATCTGTTAATAACGACATGAGATTGCTCTATTACATTTTATGTTATATCTCTTATTTAAAATGATTACCATATATCATATGTGTATTCGATATTATGTAACATGAGATGTAACATCAAATGTAAAACAAGATCCAATCTGATTGCTAACATGCACATGTGATATTATTCTGAAGTTTTATAAGAAAAGAGTATTTCATTTTATCAAGCAGTATATATTTCTCATCATGTATTATATGATGAACTAAAATGAGGTTCATCTCTGAAAGGTTACATCAATCTATTACGTTTACGTACCACAATGAGTAATGCAATAAAAAAAATTGCAACAATTTTTATCTAGTTTTTACGATAATTTTATAAATTGATAATACATTGTTACAAAAAGAAATTAAAAAAATGGCTTATTTACGACATCATAAGTTGTCACTGATACTCCCTCCGTCCCACCAATATTAGCCTACTTTGACCGGCACACATATTAAGAAAAAGCTGTTGACTTTGATTGGATGTGTTATTTTAATATTTTTGAGTGTCAATTTTGTAATATTAAACCAACTTTTTGAGTGCAAAAGTGCAAAATTGGCAATTTTTCTTTGCCATTTTGGGGCTGGCAGATTTAAGTGGGACGGACGAAAATGGCAAATAGGCTAAAAATGCTGGGACGGAGGGAGTACATTAGTGACAACAATGTTATATCACAAAAACTATTTGCATGAGGCTTTTGCGATAATAACTTAACGGACAGCCCTAAAATGTTTTGTGATAATTATCAAATTGTTTATGCAAGTACAAAATGTTGTCACAAAGATTCATTTTTATACCGCTAATCATTCATAATGATCTTCTATTCTAAAATATGGTTTAGTAATATTCAATTCTCATATTAAGATATAAATATAAATAAGATGGAATTACATTTAAAAGTTGGGGTAGTTAAATTCTAAAAATGACAAATCAACCAAATTTTTTTTAATGATGCTGACGCTGAGGACAGTTTGTTTGGTAACTATCTCCTCATCAATAACAAGAATTGGAATCATGTGTAACAATTTTATTTTATGTATATTTTGGAATATAATCATGTAGCATCTTTATTAATTTTTTTGTGTGAAATTAATGAACAATCATGTGTAAACTTGTATAAATGAAATGAAAATATGTTTAATTTTTACTTTAAAATATAGAATTATAGTAAATTACAAAATAATCTCTTATATTCAAAGCCGTGAAAGTCGATTAGATTGAAAACAAATTGTATAAATATAACATAGTTAGATATATTAAATATACACCATTTTTTAATGTAATTTGAACTTTTTGAAACCTCGATATATAAATTAACAATTCTATGTTAATGAAACAATTTTTTTTTCAAAAAAAAAATCTCCATATGAAATCATAACATTTCACACCTGGAAAAACTAGTTAAGAAATTATTTGAACACTTTGCAAGTTGCAATTCCAATATTCTCAATATATCAAGATTAGAAAGCGAAATTTAGAAAACCCTATTTAGAAAAATAGTACCGTCAACAACCCACAATTCACATATAAATTTGTGGAGACAAAACTGTCATATATTAAAAGATCCGTCTCACGAAAATTATCGATGAGAATTTCAAACAAATTTTTGTGATTTACAAAATAGAAAACCATTGCATTAAATAGGCCGTACAATTATGGGACATATGATCTTGTTCGAATTATGTTATATCAGATATAAAGTCAAATAAAAGAAAAATGTAATTCTTACCCGGTTAATGCCACCATGAAAAGCCAGAAAAAAGCTGCTAAAGTAAGCTTCTTCACAGCACCTCTAAAAATTAAAAATCACCAAATATTAGCCAAAAAAAAAACACTTCAAACCACATATATATTAAAATCACAATAAAAGAGAGCTATATATAAAACTCATATATATATATATATATATATATATATATATATATATATAAAGAAAATGAAACCTCTCAAAAAAGAGGGCAAAAGGTGCAACAGCCAATGCAGCAACGAGGTGGCGATAGACCATGAGAGCAAATATGAAGGTGCCCTCACTCAATATAACCCTAGAAAGTATTTGCAGCCCTGTTGCTATCACTTGTACCAATAGCATTCCCAGTGGTACTCTTGCATCCACTATCCATTTCTTCATCTCCATGCTCGTTTGTGTGAATTTTTTTTTTATGTATATATCTAATTAAAAGCGTAAAATCTGGAAAAAAATATACGATTTCATTAAATATATATGTACGAATATATATCCTAATTAACTACACAATCTTTGTTTTTCATGAAGAATAAAAGAAAACACTAAGGATGCCCACGAGTTATAAGGACATGGATATGACTATTTTAGGGTTTTAACAAGTGGGATTTGGGAAAGGAAAAAGGGAAATTTACTAAATAAGATTATTTGCTACGTTTCCTACATATTTTAAAAAGAAAAAAAAAAAAGATTCTTTGCTATGGATTAAACTAATTGTTAGGGAAAACTCTAGATCAAATTAAGTTGGCATGATTGATATTGTTTTGGCCAAGATTCTTCTGAAATCGTTTCTTGAAAATATATATATCGGAAATTAGACTTATGAAAATAAGTTTAATTTACAACTTTGTCTGTACAAATTTTTATGAATAAAAAAATTATATATTGTGATGGGGTCTATAAAGAATTTGAATTAGAGGGGGAGATGAAAAAATGAACAAAAAATTGTTAATAATTGACGACTTGATTTTCTCCCCCTTTCTATAGGGATCGATCTTGATTATCTATCTAATAAATTATTTGGGTAAGATCATTTGTAATTAAGGACTCTTCAGCAGTGTTTTAAATCCTTAAAAATTTAAAATTTTCTCATCATACCAGCACTTAAAATCTACATGTTAAAAGGAATAAAACCTTAGACATCTCTAAGGGTGCATCTTCAACGTGCTTAAAATTCTTAAAAATTTATGATTTTCTCACCGTACCATCACTTTAAATCTTCATGTTAAAAGAAAAAATCTTACACATCTTTAAGGGGCATCCCCATCAATGCTTTAATCCTTATAAATTTATGATTTTATCATCATATCAGCACTTTAAATCTTCATGTTAAATTTCTCACCATAGCAGCACTTTAAATTTTCATGTTAAAAGGGAAAAAAAAAACGCATATTGGATATGATTTGCTTACCCTACTAGCACTTTAAATCTTCATGTTAAAAGAAAAAACCTTACACATCTTTAAGAGCATCTTCAACAATGCTTTAAATCCTTAAAAAATTATGATTTTATTAAATTTCTCACCATAGCAGCACTTTAAGTTTTCATGTTTAAAAAAAAAAAACTATCGAACTTGTGTTGGATATGATTTGCTAGCATTTTTAAGTTTTCATATTAATTTTTTACTTTACGAGCTCTTTAAATCTTCATGTTAAAAGAAAAAAACCTTAAACATCTTTAAAGGCATCTTCAACAGTGCTTTAAATCCTTAAAAAGTTATGATTTTATTACTATAACCAACACTTTACATTTTCATGTTAAAAGAAAAAAACTGCGGACTTTCTTTGGATTTAACCTTAGACATATAGAATTAGGTTATTTTTGGGCCGATATTTCTAACTCAAAGTCGTGTTTAGAAAGAACTACGACTTAATTTTTGCATCCCCTAATATTTAGCGGGCCAATATTAGTAAAAGACCCGATTAGGAGTTCCATACTATTTATTGGATTAATTTTAGGCCCATTACTTAAAGGCCTTCTTCTTATCATTATGAGGCCGAGGAAATATTAAGCCCAACACATAACTAGGGTTTTGCTCATCTTCCCATATAAACCATTTTCGTTGAACCCTCTATCACTCTCTCTCTCTCTCTCTACCTTCCTCACCCCCCCGGGCCGCACTCGTAAACACACAGAGAGATGAAGACGATATTGTCCTCCGACACCATGGATATCCCCGACGGCGTGAAGATCAAGGTGAAGTCCAAACACAACCTCAATGTTGCTACCACCACGTAACATACTTGATAAATGACATCAATATATGAGGTCTTTCTGTAGTACACCTGGTGTATTAATACACTAAACTATCCATCATTTTCAGTCATTAAATCTCAGATCATAGTTAACCTTAACTTTAATGATCTCAGATTTGATGACTGAAAATGAGTAGAGAGTCTGGTGTATTAATACACCCGGTGTACTATAGAATTACCCCAATATATGTAATATCATTTGTAAAAGAAATATGGGTTTAAAACAGTTACTACTAGAAATCACTCAAATTCCAACGGAACATTTCCATTGGAATTTTGTGAAATACCGTTGGAATTTTACAAAATTTTGTTGGAATTATTGATGCCAACGGAATTGGACCATCGGAAAAAGGGCCGTTGGAATTAAAATTCCGACGGAAATTACAATTCCAATGGTACTTTCCTGTTGCAATATACAACCACCAATAAAATTTAAATATTATTCCAACGGAATTTCCAACAGCGTTGAATTCCGTTGGAAATTCCAACGGTTATTATTTCCGTTGAAATTTTCTGTTGGAATTTGGTTGTTTTCTAGTAGTGAGTATTCATCCCAACAGTATTAATTTGTAATAGATTTTACATTTTTTAAGTAGAATCTTTTGAAATTGTCTGAGCATCCACCAAAATATGTGGGTTACAAACAAATGAGATCCTCTATACCACACATCCATGTACAATGTGTGTATCACATCTCAACACATGTTAGATTAGTTTTCAAATTAAAAGCGGTTATAAATTATAAATTATTTAAATATTAAAACGATGTAGTAGACACGACTTTTTTGGTACGTAAAATCCGATGTGGATTACAAAAAATGACACATATTTTTCCAGTGATAGGATATCATTAAAAACATCAAATCGATCATGTACATGTATACATATATATATATATATAGTTAGAATGAGATAATGTTTTTATCAAAAACTCCAAAACTGCAGAAAACACAGAATGGTCCAAAAGAACATGAGCTCCACTCCTACATCTCATGATCTGTCCCCAATCACACCCACAATCACATGCCCTCATTTAACACCCCACCCCACCCCACCCCGCTCCATGCACCCATGTTCATGCACATACATTTACTCATAATTCTAAACTTACTCCATATATACATACAAACACATTCTATATAGCCTCTCTCTCTCTCTCTCTATATATATATATATATATATATATAAACATCTGAATTCTCAAACCCAATAGCTAGCTACAAGAAAAACATGGAAACTCAAAATCAAGAAAACACTTTAAAAACGAGGAAGAAAAAGTATTTAGAGAGGAGAAGTTCAAGAATGGTGAGCTTCTCAGCCAAGTTGCCGGACGACGTGTGCTCGTCGTTCGGAGATTACTGTCTGGGTGTTGTAAAGTGTTCGACGAATCCGTTGTCGGAAATCAGAGAATCCATAGTTGAAATGATAGAGAAAATGGGGATTAATGATTGGAAGGAGATGGAGGAGTTGGTGTACTGTTACATTGCTCTTAATTCTTCTGAGGTTCATCATTTTATTGTTAATGCTTTTCTTAGCCTTTGCTTCATTTCTACATGATTATTATTATTCTTATTTTTCCACAATTTTATCCAATAATGGTTTTGAGCATTGTAATTGGAAAACAAGGGTAGATAACTCTCTATGTTATCTATGTCAGATTTTTTATTTTTTTGTCATTATAGTTGACACAGTGTATTATTATAAATATATAATATTATTTTAAAAGTTAATTTAATGTGTTCCCAAAAATATACTTGACAAATTGAGCTTAAATTCATTCAATAATAAATAATTCAAGCTCAAACCAACAAGAGTTTGACTCCACATCCTTAGTTCTAACCTATAAAAAATAAATAAACATTCAAATAGTAACACATTTAATTTATTTATTTTTAACTTTTTTAGTTTGAGATACACATTGGAATTGGATAATACTGAATATATATATATATATATATATATATAATTAAGGGCCTAAAAGCCCTAAGTACTTGGGCTTCAAATACACCAACTAAAACTATTATCTATGTCCAATCTTATTGGGCCTTATTAAGGCCCATTAGAAAATTTAAGCCTATTTGGGCTGACCCTCGAGCAAAACCTAAGATCATCGTTTACATAGACCGATGGTTGTAAAAGAATGATTTGATTCGGTGTTGGAATTCGAAAAATGCGAATAAAAATCTAAATAAGAATTCTTATTTACATTACATTCAAATATTATCCGAATACGAATTTGCATGTGACCATATTCGATCCGATTATTCATGATTCGAATAATTATAACTATATATAATTTTTTTATTTTATAAATACACATATACAAGATATATGAATTTTTTAACTCATTTTCATTTATTACTTATTAAGTGTTATATAAATATTGTATCATGCATGCATATGCTATATATTTAAAATATGATATTATTAATTTGGAAATAAACTTATTTTGAAAAAAAAATTGAAATTCCAAATTCAAATATTAGAATATTCATTTGAATCGAATACAAATTCCATATTTGATTCGAATAATAAACGAATACGAAACGAATATCATGATATTCAAATCGATTCGACTCGTTTACAACCCTACATGTGTGTTGTGTTTTATATTAAGGGACATCATTTAAACACATAATAGAAATAAATAGATACTTGTAACAAAAATATGATGCTAAAAATATTAATACAATACAGAAACGATAAAACATATTTTATAAATACATAATATATATATATATTCTGTCTCTAATCACTAGTATGAGAAGCAGCTGGAACAATTGTAGATGAAAGTTGCAACCGTGAAGATTCCGCTGACGTAGCTTTCCGATCATCTCCGCCACCGCCACCGGCGCCACCTGTTTCTTTAAGAATAGGTAGAGTGGCTTTCATTTCCTTATGCTTTCCCCATAGAAATGAATACAACCCCACAATGATCAAAAGCATGCCTATCAAGCTGCATTAATATTCCATCTAATTAATTATTCAATTTTAGTTAAGTAATTAACAATCCTTTTGTTTTTTAAAACGAAAAATCTCGAATAAAAGAAGAAAACACAATATTTTGATAAAATTACTTTATTCCTATGAGTAAAATGGTCTCATGTGAGACCTTATACAAAATATAATTTATATGAATCAATAAAACGTTAGTCTCACATAAAACTATATGATGCTCCATCTTATATAAGGTCGTCTCATATGAATTTTCATGCAAAAGTATATTGTGTATATGAATATCTTTAAAAATAGTTAGGATAAAGCTTTATCAGAAATTTAATATTCACAAAATCATATAAGGCCATCTTGGATATTAATTCAATGAACGAAGCTCATAACCCAAACTCATATTTCAAAAATCAACCTTAAATATGTGAGTAACACTTGTGTGCCCCGGGGCACGGTGTCCCCAAATTAATCATCATATGATGTCAAATATATACTCTACATGTATCATGTATATACTCTTTAGATATCACATGTATACCCTTATATGTATATAATACCTGTAGAGTATATTTATAACACCAAGAAACATAACACCTATAGATTATATTTATAACGCCTGAAGAGCATGTATATAACATCTAAATTTGTGTCCCTATGTGCCTCAGGGGTATATAAGTTTTTGCCTAAATATGCAATATAATTGATATTAATCTTATTCGTTTTATAAAATTAATTTCATCAAACATGTAATCTAATCTGTCTTATAAAATTAAATTTGTTATATTCATACCTCCCGAGAAATAAATCTTCACCAAGAAAAAGGGCTTCAATAATAGCAATCAAAATAAGAGCCAATGGATTGAACATAGAAGGATATGTTGGCCCTTTTTGTGTGATCGCCATTGAAAGCAAGGAAAACGTTACAGCTGTGGCCAAAATTCCCTGCATTTAAATACCAAAATACTATATATAAATAAACAAACTTGAAAGCAATTTATTTTCTTTATTTATAAGAAAGAATATTATAGAAAAAATCAAATTCATGTGATAGATTACCGAATAGAAAATAGTAACAAGCTGGAGATTCCAACCCAAACGCCAAGACTTAGGTTTTCTATCAATGCATACTCCAATCACAGTAGCTTGAATTGAGGCAATAATGCAGGTTAGCAAAGTTGACCAATATTTATAGGGAAATACTTTGAACAATTTCACCTGCATGTTATATGATCAAAACATTTATCACTAATCAATTTTCAATAATTTCATATACTATAAACCTGAAAAACTAATCTACTAACACATGCTAACGTGTCAGCCTTTGATGTGTTATAACATGATCAGGATTGCAAAAGTCGGATATCGTTAGTCACACGTTTTTCAATTGCCTAGGTGACATGGGAACAAAGGCTTATCGGTCAGCAATCCGATATCTACAACAGTGGTAAAGAACACATGCCTAATATGAAAAGTTAAAACATTGTGCGGAATTCTTGAAATAAAATACATAAAGTGTAAAAACTACCCTTTAATTAATAGATAAATGTGTACATTAATTCTTTTTCTATCAAGATTTTGAATTGACTAATATCTTTTTTTAAAGTAAGAAAGATGGAGTGGAAGAGGAAGAGACACGAGATGTAGGGAATTTGCTGATCAGAGTTCAAACCCTAAACATCGCAATTTACACTTTTATATATACCACTTGAATTAGAAGACCTGTGGTTTCGACAAAGCTAATTAAAGATGCATATTGTTACCTGGGTAATAAACCAGAAACCATACGAAAGGCAGCTTGAGACCAAAAATTTTGATCCTCGAGTCATATTCTTTGTATTGTTGATGATTTTATGTTGGTGGTGATGACTGAAATTGACAGATTTGCCCTTGTATAAAGCCATAGACAATGCCCCTCCAAGGCATAGCATCGCTCCTATGCTTTTCATCATTCCACTCTTTGTTCTTAGTCCCAATCTTTCTATTCTTCATTTTCAAATACGATCAAGAATCAATAATATAGACAATTTTTTTATTTTTTATTTGTATATAATCGAAATGCACTTTATTAAATGAAAGTATTAAGTGAACCATTAAAAAAGTAGTTATGTACCTTAAAATAGTTGAGAAGAGAAAAGTGACAACTGGTATAAGATTAAGAAAGTTGGTTGCATATGTAGCTGTTGTATCCTTTAGACCATAATAAAATAGTCCCATAGCCATGCATATCCTGCAAATATATTATATATATATAAACATAAAATCAAACCAAAAGAATGATTATTTTAAATTATATTTTGTCCAAAAGAGATTTTAATTGTGGATAGTAGGAAATTTATATCTATGAAATTACCTCATATGACTTTACTTTAGAAAGGAATTAAACAATATTTAGGAAATATAATTAAACAATTATAATATTCCTACAATAAAACATCACATCTAATCTATATGAGACAAGATTTCTATTAATTTCTATTTAATTTTTCACAATTCCATTTTCTGATGTTGATATGTGACATGACGATATGTCGTTTCAAACTTAGTTTAGCAAGAAGCAAAATTATATAAAGTAAAAAATTAATTGTATGATAGTTATGTCTATATTTGGTACTATAAATATTCAAATTCAGGAAATTAATTATTGCACAACACTTACTAAATACAATTTCTCATACCTTAATTAATTTTATTTAGTGTTTCCTTTCACGTCAAGTTAATCTTCATGTGTTATAATTTATTGAGTGACAGTCCCATAAAACCCCCACTCTAATAATCATATGATAAGCTAACTATAATTATTCTCAACTACACTTCAAACTTCAATAAAAATCTGTTAATAACAACATGAGATTGATCTATTACATTTTATGTTATATCTCTTATTTAAAATGATTACCATTTATCACATGTGTATTAGATATTATGTAACATGAGATGTAACATTAAATGTAAAACAAGATCCAATCTGATTGCTAACATGCACATGTGATATTATTCTGAAGTTTTATAAGAAAAGAGTATTTCATTTTATCAAGCAGTATATATTTCTCATCATGTATTATATGATGAACTAAAATGAGGTTCATCTCTGAAAGGTTACATCAATCTATTACGTACCACAATGAGTAATGCAATAAAAAAAAATTGCAACAATTTTTATCTAGTTTTTACGATAATTTTATAAATTGATAATACATTGTTACAAAAAGAAATAAAAAATTGGCTTATTTACGACATCATAAGTTGTCACTGATACATTAGTGACAACAATGTTATCTCACAAAAACTATTTGCATGAGGCTTTTGCGATAATAACTTAACGACATTCCTAAAATGTTTTGTGATAATTATCAAATTGTTTATGCAAGTACAAAATGTTGTCACAAAGATTCATTTTTATACTGCTAATCATTCATAATGAGCTTCTATTCTAAAATATGGTTTAGTAATATTCAATTCTCATATTAAGATATAAATATAAATAAGATGGAATTACATTTAGAAGTTGGGGTAGTTAAATTCTAAAAATGACAAATCAACCAAATTGTTTTTAATGATGCTGACGCTGAGGACAGTTTGTTTGGTAACTATCTCCTCATCAATAACAAGAATTGGAATCATGTGTAACAATTTTATTTTATGTATATTTTGGAATATAATCATGTAGCATCTTTATTAATTTTTTGTGTGAAATTAATGAACAATCATGTGTAAACTTGTATAAATGAAATGAAAATATGTTTAATTTTTACTTAAAAATATAGAATTATAGTAAACTACAAAATAATTTCTTATATTCAAAGCCGTGAAAGTCGATTAGATTGAAAACAAATTGTATAAATATAAAATAGTTAGATATATTAAATATACACCATTTTTAATGTAATTTGAACTTTTTGAAACCTCGATATATAAATTAACAATTCTATGTTAATGAAACAAATTTTTTTTTATAAAAAAAATCTCCATATGAAATCATAACATTTCACACCTGGAAAAACTAGTTAAGAAATTATTTGAACACTTTGCAAGTTGCAATTCCAATATTCTCAATATATCAAGATTAGAAAGCGAAATTTAGAAAACCCTATTTAGAAAAATAGTACCGTCAACAACCCACAATTCACATATAAATTTGTAGAGACGAAACTGTCATATATTCAGGAGTTTAAATCACATGTGGCCCTGTAGGATAGGTTCAGGGCCAAGATTGGCCCCATGGTTTCAGAAACATCCTCAAAAATTCAAAAACAGCCCCGTCCGTTATCTTTTTGGATGGAAAAGATTAGGTCAAATTTTGGTGGGATTTTTTTTTTCCCCAATTCGATTTTCCCAGTTTTTCCTGTAACACAACAGCCACCAAACATCTCCTATTTATGTTCATGTTTTTTCCCCAACGTTCATGTTTTGTCATCTACATCTCCACCATTCGTCCCTCTCGTTTCATTTCCTTTGCTTTAAACCCCCCAAAGCCCTAATTGAAATTAGCAACAATAACCAAAATACACAAACAAGAAATGAACAAAAAGTGCGAAGTAAATTAACTCCAATATATCATGTAAAACTTGAGCTCCCCTGTATTACAAAAATGTGGTCAAAAGTAGTTTTAATTATTTTATCACCAACTAAAACAATTCCTCTACTAAGCTCCAGTCTAATTTTCATAGATTCTTGAACCCTACAACACCAAAATATACATGGATTGAAACTCAGACTATGATAAGCAATTCCCAATCTAGAAAGCATGTAAGCTATGAAAGCATGTAACCTAATCCTATAATTATCAGCTAGCACCCTACAATTCTCAAACACAGTGGGTTGCTCGTTACCACCAAAGCCCGTTTCATTCCCAGAGTAATTACTCAACAAAACATGGCCAAAATCAGAAGCAGTGGGAATATCCCAAACAGCAAGAACATTAATTTGATCCTATGTCACATTAAAGCTATCATTTTGGTAAGTCTGATTGAGGGCAGAATCACACACCACAGCACCGCCGCGGGGAGCGGCGGCAGAACCCGATTCCGCCAGCGCGGTGACAAAGGAATTCAGAGAGGCAGAGAAACCAAACTAAATTGTGCTGTGACAATATCCGCCACAGCAACGCCGTTGCTGCTAGGCTGAGCAAAGCACGGCCCCGACTGGCACCCTCTACCGCAGTAGTCGTTTCCGGTGCCGCAAAAGCCCCACTGGCTGCAGCATAAGTCCGGCGTGCAGCCACAGTTCTGCCCGGAAACCTGGTCTCCGGTGGCCAGAAGTATTGCTGCCAATGTGAGAGCTAAAAGGGATTTTGTAATGGGGAAAAAAGCCATTGTTTTTTTTTTTTTGTAATGGGATGAGGCGGTTTTGGCAGAGAGAACAAACCCTGAGGAACTGAGCGGTTTCGTTGAAGTCGGCAGAGACGCGGCGCTGGGGTCTGGGAGAGGCGGCGGCGGCAGCGGCGGAATAGCGGCCGCCGTGGAAAGGATTGTGGGGGTCAACGGCGGCGCCGCCGTTGAGATCCAAGATGAACTCAGTCATGCTGGTGGTCCTCTTCATGGGAGGACGTCCTCTCTTTCCTAACATCATATCTGCTGCTATGCTATGGACTCTCTCTACTTAATTAATTCTCTCTCTCTATCACCTCACCTGAGAATCTATACATAGAATTGAAGAGAGAGAGAGGAGTGAGAGTTGGGAGATTGTTGGGAAGATAAACGGAGAGCCAGAAAGGGAGGAGGAGATCTGGACCGTTGATCTGGTTTCTCTTTCACGATTTTGAGAATGCTTCCATTATTGTGCTTTCGGATCCGAATCCGCCATTGATGAGGCTTGAGTGGAGCAAGAAATGGAGACGCTATTGTGTGCTGTGAAGAAAGATGGATACAATTTCTATGGGGTGCGATTAGGGTTCCATTTCAATTTGGGGGAAAGTGTCCTCGATTTTAACCCAGTTGACCTGGGTTTAGTTGACTTAACGGGCACGTGCTTCGCGCGTGGCAATTGCCGTTAGTTATTGACGGAAAAATTGAACGGGGTTAACATTGATTGACCTAGGGTCACATTTGGCCCAAGCCCTATCCTACGGGGCCATATGTGATTTAAACTCTTAAAAGATCTGTCTCACAAAAATTATCGATGAGAATTTCAAACAAATTTTTGTGATTTACAAAATAGAAAACCATTGCATTAAATAGGCCGTACAATTATGGGACATATGATCTTGTTCGAATTATGTTATATCAGATATAAAGTCAAATAAAAGAAAAATGTAATTCTTACCCGGTTAATGCCACCATGAAAAGCCAGAAAAAAGCTGCTAAAGTAAGCTTCTTCACAGCACCTCTAAAAATTAAAAATCACCAAATATTAGCAAAAAAAAAAAAAAACACTTCAAACCACATATATATTAAAATCACAATAAAAGAGAGCTATATATAAAACTCATATATATATATATATATATATATATATAAAGAAAATGAAACCTCTCAAAAAAGAGGGCAAAAGGTGCAACAGCCAATGCAGCAACGAGGTGGCGATAGACCATGAGAGCAAATATGAAGGTGCCTTCACTCAATATAACCCTAGAAAGTATTTGCAGCCCTGTTGCTATCACTTGTACCAATAGCATTCCCAGTGGTACTCTTGCATCCACTATCCATTTCTTCATCTCCATGCTCGTTTGTGTGTGAATTTTTTTTTATGTATATATCTAATTAAAAGCGTAAAATCTGGAAAAAAATATACGCTTTCATTAAATATATATGTACGAATATATACACTACAAGAAAGTAATAAATTGTCTTGGAAATATTTTGTAGGCAATAATCTCAATTTCGTAGGCATTTATATTTGCCTACGAAATACCTAGGAGAAATAATTGTAGGAACTTTGCTCGTAGGTGATTTGTTTGCCTACGAAAAAATAATCCTTAGGTGATTACCTACCGATTTTTGATTGTAGATCCGTAGGCATCTTTATTACCAAATTTAAAAAAAAAAATCTGTAGGTAAAATATCAACGTCAGATATTTTGAAGGTAATTTCATAGGCAAATTTGTCAACGAAAATTTCTGTAGGCAAAATGTTTTTTCAAACGGTTAATTAATAAATGTATTTTTTGTTATTTGCCTATGGAACCAATTGCAAATTAAAAAAAATTGTAAGAACCTTTTCCTAGGAAATTTGGTAGGTAATTTGAATAAATAAATAAATAAATATATATATATATATATATATATAGCATCATATTTATGAGTTCCAATTTTTTTCAGAATACCTATTAATCAATCCAAGACCAACTAATGATATTTTTTAAATATAAAATTATCATAAATTGTAGAACAACATATATAAACCTGATTATATGGTCAAAAAGTGCAAAACCATTCATATTATAAACATTAATCTCCAAAGTAGCAGACAATTCATATGTAACATGTTAGGAACTACATCAAAATATATACAACAATCACAAAATATGTCTGCAGCTTTTTGATCTTCAAAAGAACTTCTTTAGACAAGGTGAAATGTAAGAACTTTAGCACATCAAAAGTTACTAGTGGAATGCAACACCTGTCAAATAAAAATAATTTTTTTGTTACAACACCATGAAATCATTATTTTTACAACATCTTGAAGCATATATTAAATAAAGAGTCAAATCAAACTTTCCTAACATAACAAATTCAGCTAAGATGTAAAATGATTTAGATTTTTGGGATGCCTTAAAAGAAGGCACCAACCTAAGGAAATAAGTGCATGCTTCAGTCTGGCCCTTCATGAGATTAAAAGACAAGGAGATGCATGATGTCTATACTAGTTTCACTCTTTATAATTTTTATATAAATATCATTGATCAACTCTAAAATTAAATTCAATAGTATGAAGATTACCATAGTCGGTATGTAAGGCTCCAATCATTGCACGTACACGCTCATCAATTTGACGCTGCAATTCTTCAGCAAAGTGTTGTTACATGTCGTCAAAAATCTTTCTTCGTTGAATCTCATGTTGCTCCTGCATGTCCTTGATAAGTTGATCCTGCTGATCAAGTCAACATTTCAACTCACAGATGGTTTGTTGAGCCTCAAGTCCTTGTGTAGCAGATGAAGACTTATCTTTTTTGTAATATTCACTCGCTAGGGAGCCAAGCCAATATATGCCATTTTTATCGCTCATTCCACTAGCAGAGTTATAATACAATCTCTCTTCATCAACCTCTTCATTATTTTGCATCATTTTCACCATATTCTCCTCAATAAGATCCTTGATATCATTTGTAAAATAAGAAAGTTATCATTCTGAATACATATACTATATGTAAAGTCTA
This sequence comes from Scutellaria baicalensis, assembly GCA_005771605.1. NCBI lineage: Eukaryota > Viridiplantae > Streptophyta > Magnoliopsida > Lamiales > Lamiaceae > Scutellaria > Scutellaria baicalensis. The sequence goes on along the minus strand of CM016721.1, from coordinate 68,223,511 downwards.
ATTATAAAATTGAAAATGCAAATCAATTGAGTAACTTACATTTACTTTCTTGGATTTCTCATTAATAAAAGTTTTCCATCACCTTTCTTTGTATGAGTTTTAAGGTACACCTCTCGAGGAAAAGCCTTTCGTCCCAATACTACAGCCTGCACAACATATTCAATATCTTAATCAAGTTTATATGATCTCCAAATCAATGCATAAAATGGTAGTTATATTAAAAAAAATGGAGTATATAGACTGAAATTTATATAAAATTTTACAAGTTTTTATGCAGCTTTGAAATGAGTGATAGAGCCCCCGTTGTGGGTGGAAGGTACAGGGGCACTAGCACTAGTAGAACCACTTCTTATATTTTTTGAGTTTTGTTCAGACTTGCGTTTAGCCTCCGGTGAGTCCCAATATTCCAGCCAACGTTTGTATGTATCTTCTTCCATGAATTTTGGCTTCACCCCTCCACTCTTGATTTCACTTAGCATGTCACTATAGTGACCACTGGCTTTCTTATCCCAAGCTCTGCGAACTTGTATCCTGGTATATATCTCATCATCCCAATACACACTTTTCTACAGCTAGTCATCTTGTTTAGTAAAAAAATATTGAACAATCAGATGGCTCTATGCTATAAAATCGACCAAGTAACCTTATTGCTCATCAACCACTAGAAACCAATATCCCATAACTTTAATAACCCCTAAAAAATCATTCAATAATCTCAGTATAAATGGTAAGTGGACAACCCATCAAATTCACAACTAACTAGAGCAATGTCATAATAGAACCAATTATTGTATTATTTTCTTTTTGACATGATAACTTACAACAAACTCAATGTAGCCAAGAGCCTTATTAGTTTTGAAATTTGAACAATGTCTATTTGTCTTACCTCAAACTCAGATAAATAAAATGATTTTGTCTCTTCAGACACTCTTTTCCATGTAAACCCCTCATTATCCTGTCTTTCCTAAAAAATCTTCCTTATAGCTCGAGAGCAAGCTTCAGATGGCTCTATGGTACATAATCAGAATTTTAACAAAAATTTAATCAGATTTATATGAAATTTTAATGTAGCTATTCAATGAAGTAAAATAAAGCAATTCAGTAAATATAAATCAGGTGTGAAAGTAGATGAAACTTCAACAAATTCGAACATTTTCAGCAGATTATTTATGAATAATACACTCAATTAAAGATAAGTTAACTGCACTTACATGTCTTGACGTAAATACATATATATACGTCCAGTAGAAGTCCTAGAATTTGTTGATGAAGATGTAGGGATTTGTGATGACCCTGCTGAATTTGGCGGTGGTGATGTTGATTGTCTAGGTACAACATGATTTGATGTCTCCAAGGAATTTAAACCATCTTCTAGACTTTGCCCCATTAGGCCCTCAATATAGTTCCTTGGCTGCCCAAAACTGGAAGAAATCCTAGCACCATTTGCTCTTCTAGCCATTTCTACAATAAAATTTATGAACAATACATATAGTTTGTTGTATCAATTTAACAAGTAATGATATTCAATGTTGCAAACAAAATTTATAAGTAAAAATGTCATACAAAACAACTACTAAATGAAAAGACAGAGAAAATAAAAGGAGTTTTATTTATTCTTCTGCATCTTCATCTTCACTCTCATATTGATCCGAGCTCTCTGAATCAGACTCAAGTATTAGCTCCTCTGAAACTTCTTCATCTTCACCCAAATCAATAAATCCACCACCAGGATCATTTAAAGGATTTGAATCATCAATGTTTGCTAATACCTCACTGAATTCCGAATTAACCTACTCATCTTCCTGGAATGCTTTATCAATTATAGGAACATCGACCACCTGTCTAGCTTTCACCTTAATTACTGCCAACCAATCAGACGTATCTCTTCTTAAACTTGGATATGGGACATAATATACTTGTGCAGCTTGCATAGCAAGAATGAAAGGCTCATACTTATTGAGTTTGCGCCTATGGTTAATGTCTACCAACTTGTATTGTTTATGTATCTTCATACCGACATTATTTGTTGGATCAAACCACTCACACATAAACAACACAGTATGCTTAATAGGTAGACCAGGGTACTCCAACTGTAAAACCTCAGACAAACGTCCATAGTAATCACTTTCGGTCTCAGTATAATTTGTGCCTTTAATACAAACTCCACTGTTTGAAGTTGACCTTACCGAAACGTGTGAATTTGTATGAAATTTATATCCATTAACAAAATAGACATGAAACATCTTCACAGTTCTTAATGGACCTTGTGCCAATGCTTTGATAAAAATGTTGTCAATCACATTTCTACGGGCCTACCAAAGAAAGTAAAAGACATTAAAAATCATAAATGAAATAAATAGAGTTAAGTATTTCTAAATAAATAATTCAAACACTTACATAATTTTGAAACCATAAAGCAAAGTGTTTATCAAGTTGAATGTCAAGTTCCTCATTGTTGATGTTGGGCGATGCTTTTAGTAACTCCTCAATAAACATGCTTTCAATATTGAAAAATACTTTAGAAAATTATAAAATATTAGTTGAAATAGAATAAGAACCAGTAATGAAAAGTACTTACTTTACGTAAGGTTCAATCTCCTTGCAATTTAGCAATATATAAGTTTGAGCAGCATGATATTCAATGCTAGTCAACATTCTTGATTTTTCTTTTCCATATGGTCGTCCAGGATACTTAAAGATTGACAGATTTCCAGGAATGTGTTCAGGATCACCACCATCATCATTCCGGGCAACTTTTCGTAATCTTGTGTAAACATGAGGCTCAAAATAATATGAACAAAATGTAGATGCTTCTTCCACCAAGTAGGCATTGCAAATTGAGCCTTCCACTTTTGCTTTATTGTTCACATTCTTCTTTAAGCGTCGGAGGAACCTATACATAACACATAAATAATTATACATAGAAATTTAACTACTTAAAAAAAAACTCAATGTTTTAGTAACATTTTACCTTTCAAAAGGATACATCCAATAATATTGCACTGGACCAGCTATTTTTGCTTCATATGGTAAGTGTATTGGAAGATGTTCCATGGAGTCGAAGAAACTAGGAGGGAATATACGTTCTAATTTGCAAAGGATGACAGGAATTTCTTTCTCAAGTCTAGACATGTCTTCGACTCTAATTGACATAGACGTGATTTCTTTGAAAAATAAACTTAGTTCTGTTATGGCTTGCCACACATTGGCTGGAAGAAGCTCGCGAAAAGAAATGGGTATCAATCTTTGCATAAAAATATGACAATCATGACTTTTCATACCAAACAACTTATACTTTTTCATATCCACACATCGCCCCATATTTGAAACATAGCCATCAAGAAATTTGAGATTTTTCACCCATTCGCACAATATCTTTTTTTGACTTGTATCTAATGTGTAGTATGCTTTTGGATATTTCCCGGTAGCTTCATTCTTTTCCAATTCAGGTCTTTGACACAATTTCTTCAAATCTGCTATTGACTTGTCATTGTCTTTAGTTTTTCCCTCAATATTCAATATGGTGTTGAAGATATTGTCAAACACATTCTTCTCAATGTGCATCACATCTAGATTATGCCTTATTAAATTTGTACTCCAATAAGATAAATCCCAAAAGATACTACGCTTTTTCCATCCACAAGTCTTGCAAATTGAACCATTAACCGCTTCACCATCAATTTCAGTTACTTTCCTCAATCCCAATTCTTCTATCTCATGTAATATTTGAGTATTGGTCTTCACAGGAGGTGCTGGAGACATCTCAATTCTGTTTTTGAGAAAAGAAGCTTTGTTACGCCTAAAGGATGCTCAGATGGGAGAAATTTTCGATGATTATCGAACCATGATGTCTTTCTACCACTGGTGAGTGTGAATGCCTGTGAACATTCCATGCAATATGGACAAGCAAGTTTTCCAACTGTACTCCAACCGGATAACATCGAGTATGCTGGAAAATCATTAATAGTCCACATTAGTGCAGCTCTCATTGTAAAATTTTGTTTCTCGCTACATCGTATATAAGCACGCCCACATCCCATAGTTGTTTCAATTCTGCAATCAAAGGTTAAAGAAACACGTCGATTTTTTGTTTAGGATTGTTGGGCCCAGGAACAATAATGGTTAAGAACATGTATGCCTCCTTCATGCACATCCACGGTGGTAGATTGTATGGAGTGACTATCACTGGCCATGAGGAATATTGTTGGCCCGATTGACCAAAAGGCTGAAAACCATCTGTGCACAAACACAATCTAACATTACGACTCTTAGAAGAAAAGGTAGGATGCGTGAAATCAAAATGCTTCCATGCCTTAGAATCAGATGGATGACACATTTTTCCATCTTCTTGTAGATGTTCTTAATGCCATCGCATGTGAGATGCCGTAACTTCTGAAACATACAGATGTTGCAATCGAGGTGTTAAAGGAAAATAATACATCATCTTGTGCGGAACATCTTTTTTGTGATTTGACTTTCGTGTCCTATTCTTGAATCTTGCGTGTCCACAGAATTTGCAGCAGCTTAAGGTACTATCAGCACCCATATATATCATGCAACTATTCGGACAACAATGTATCTTTTCAACTGGAAGACCAAGGCCTTGAACTAACTTCTTTGTGCTGTAGAAATTATCCACCATTTTGTTATCCTCAGGTAATACTTCTTTTATGAATTGGACAATATCATCATAACATCTCTCAGAAAAGTGGTGCTCAGACTTCATATGCAATAATCGTGCCACCGTTGACATTTGTGAATAATTTTTGCACCCCTGCCACAGTTTTTCATCAGCAGCATTATGCATATCATAGAATTTTTGTGCTGCTGAAGTAGGAACTTCATTCATATCCTCTGCTAAAAATTCAGGCCCAACAATATCGAAAATCATTTGTCGGTAAGGATTTGAAGTAGTCATACCAACCTCACTAGGAACATCCATACCATAATTCTCTGAGTCTCTATTCACATATGGTTCCCCATGTCGATTCCATTCATAATAGTTAGGAATAAATCCTTTTCTAAACAAATGCATCCTCACTTCTTCAACTTCTTGGAGTTTTCGATTATGACACTTTGTACATGGACATCTGATCTTAGTCATATCAGACATTCTCGGCTGATTGAGAGCAAAAGCAATAAAAGTTTCTACCCCATCCACAAAATCTGGATTTATAGTTCCATTGGTATTACACCTAGCATACATCCATAGCCGATCGTTTCTCATATCATCAAATGGAAGACTTTCTATGACTATTAATAAATACAATATGTGATGAAGTGAAAAAAATTATAAACGAACCATCCTACCCATTAATTCTTGGAAATCTAAGTAACATATACGAAACAAAAATAATCAATATACAAATGAAAATTCACAGAGTAAAGCATTATGTAATATGTATATTACCCGGCTCAATAAAACTAAAATTTCACATTATAAAATCAATTTTCAGATTACCTTTTGCCTCAATTGACTTTTCCAAGGAGCTTCACGATTTTGCCAATTGGAAATTAAGTGCCTAAAAAAAAAGTAAACACATTACAAACAAAAATTCATTACCAATAAGTAACTAGTTCATCAATGGTACACTATAATTCTCAAAACAAATCCAAGCATTACCAAACTGATAACTGCAGTTTCTGCTCAGATCTACAAGCTAACTAAGTTGACTTTTTACACTTTTCACATGATTAATCCTTAAAAACTAATGAAAAAAAGCAATTAGATAAAACTATGTCCAATATCACCACATCATGAACAATAGATTATAAAAGAAAGCCTACAAACTCAAAACATTGTCTTAATTCATAATAACTACTCACGATAAACATTTAAAAAATTGTATGTAACCTCAATAATCCAAAAGAAAACAATGCCTCATTCCACAATATACAATAGTTGATAAAAGAAGAAATTTTGTATGGATATGTGACATTAACTACTAGACGAGTTCCTATTACAACAAAGAAGTTCAAAAAACAAAACAAAGAAGATAAATAAATCAAGCGACCTCTAATGAAGGTGAAATTCAATTCGCGAATGGGAAGGATAAGGACAGTGCGGGAGAGATCACGGCAGCGCTGGTGGAGGAGGAAAACAGAGAAGAGACGGTGTGATGGTTGAGAGCGGCAAGACGGGATCCAAACGGCACGCCGATGATGTCGTATTGGATAAGACGGTAGACATCAACCAACGTGAAGGCATTGCAGAGCTCCGTGCACGCCATAAATGTGATAAACAACATAATGACGGAAGAATAAACATGCTCCATGAACAGAGAATGCGGCGATTTCTGCATTTTCGCCATTGGAGAGAGAGAGGGGGGGGGGGGGGAAACTTTGATCTTGGAAAACTCTCAAGTTTTTAGGTTACGGTAATCAATTGGGGTAGAATGATTAGGATTTAAGGATTTGATAATATTTGAGAGTTGCAGTGGCGTAAGCTATATTTGAAGAAGACAATGACTTTGGGGATAGAAGTGAATCTACAAATATTATAAGTAACCAATTCTCAATTAACACTTATACATTCAAAAAACAGTCAACTCAGCATACCAAATTCAATTTGAAAAGCAAATCATAAACCCTAACCTTGATTTAATATCCGCGCAAACCAACCATCCAATGCATCACATACAAAGCTGAAAAACAGAGCTCCTCATCATATTCAAAACCAGCCTTCACCAAAAAAAAAAAAATTTGTTGTTTTAAAGGAAAAATTGAACAAGAGAAATAGTTGTCGCACCTAATAAAATACAGAATGGAGAAAATATGTTTGTCCTTGAAACATATCGCAAAAGCATAGCAATTCATCAATATTCTTACATATCTGAAATTTTAGGGCTTCATGATAAATTTTGGGGAGGGAGACAAGAGAAGATAATTTTGGGAGGGGAAGAGAAGATTAGGAGGGAGTGAGAATTAAGTTTGGCGCCTCCACTCATAAAATATTTTACTAAAATAATGTAATAATTTAATATAAAAAAGGTACTTAAATTCCTAGGTAATATATTAATAGAAAAAAAGAAATATGTGCCTACCAAAAATCTTTGTAGGCAAATGATTTTCTCTTCACCTACCATTACTTTCTAGGAAAATTCGTAGGTGCAAATATTTAGCTATGAATTATTTTGTAGGTAAATTACCACAAGCTTTTTCATTGCTAATTCTGTAGGTGAAATAATTCATCAAAATTGGTAGCTAATCTGTAGGTAATTCAAACTATTTAATGACAAAATTATTTTTGTAGGTAATTTCGTAGCCAATTCTTTAGTTTTTTTGTAGTGATATCCTAATTAACTACACAATCTTTGTTTTTCATGAAGAATAAAAGAAAACACTAAGGATGCCCACGAGTTATAAGGACATGGATATGACTATTTTAGGGTTTTAACATGTGGGATTTGGGAAAGGAAAAAGGGAAATTTACTAAATAAGATTATTTGCTACGTTTCCTACATATTTTAAAAAGAAAAAAAAAAGATTCTTTGCTATGGATTAAACTAATTGTTAGGGAAAACTCTAGATCAAATTAAGTTGGCATGATTGATATTGTTTTGGCCAAGATTCTTCTGAAATCGTTTCTTGAAAATATATATATCGGAAATTAGACTTATGAAAATAAGTTTAATTTACAACTTTGTCTGTACAAATTTTTATGAATAAAAAAATTATATATTGTGATGGGGTCTATAAAGAATTTGAATTAGAGGGGGAGATGAAAAAATGAACAAAAAATGTTAATAATTGACGACTTGATTTTCTCCCCCTTTCTATAGGGATCGATCTTGATTATCTATCTAATAAATTATTTGGGTAAGATCATTTGTAATTAAGGGCTCTTCAGCAGTGTTTTAAATCCTTAAAAATTTAAAATTTTCTCATCATACCAGCACTTAAAATCTACATGTTAAAAGGAAAAAAACCTTAGACATCTTTAAGGGTGCATCTTCAGACGTGCTTAAAATTCTTAAAAATTTATGATTTTCTCACCGTACCATCACTTTAAATCTTCATGTTAAAAGAAAAAATCTTACACATCTTTAAGGGGCATCCCATCAATGCTTTAATCCTTATAAATTTATGATTTTATCATCATATCAGCACTTTAAATCTTCATGTTAAATTTCTCACCATAGCAGCACTTTAAATTTTCATGTTAAAAGAAAAAAAAACGCATATTGGATATGATTTGCTTACCCTACTAGCACTTTAAATCTTCATGTTAAAAGAAAAAAATCTTACACATCTTTAAGAGCATCTTCAACAATGCTTTAAATCCTTAAAAAAATTATGATTTTATTAAATTTCTCACCATAGCAGCACTTTAAGTTTTCATGTTTAAAAAAAAAAAAAATATCGAACTTGTGTTGGATATGATTTGCTAGCACTTTTAAGTCTTCATATTAATTTTTTACTTTACGAGCTCTTTAAATCTTCATGTTAAAAGAAAAAAACCTTAAACATCTTTAAAGGCATCTTCAACAGTGCTTTAAATCCTTAAAAAGTTATGATTTTATTACTATAACCAACACTTTACATTTTCATGTTAAAAGAAAAAAACTGCGGACTTTCTTTGGATTTAACCTGACATATAGAATTAGGTTATTTTTGGGCCGATATTTCTAACTCAAAGTCGTGTTTAGAAAGAACTGCGACTTAAGTTTTGCATCCCCTAATATTTAGCGGGCCAATATTAGTAAAAGACCCGATTAGGAGTTCCATACTATTTATTGGATTAATTTTAGGCCCATTACTTAAAGGCCTTCTTCTTATCATTATGAGGCCGAGGAAATATTAAGCCCAACACATAACTAGGGTTTTGCTCATCTTCCCATATAAACCATTTTCGTTGAACCCTCTATCACTCTCTCTCTCTCTCTCTACCTTCCTCACCCCCCCGGGCCGCACTCGTAAACACACAGAGAGATGAAGACGATATTGTCCTCCGACACCATGGATATCCCCGACGGCGTGAAGATCAAGGTGAAGGCCAAAGTGATCGAAGTTGAAGGCCCCAGGGGTAAACTTTCGCGTAACTTCAAGCATTTGAATCTCGATTTCCAGCTGATCACGGACGAAGAAACCGGAAAGAAGAAGCTTAAGATCGACGCTTGGTTCGGTAGCCGGAAAACCACCGCCTCCATTCGCACCGCCCTCAGCCACGTCAACAACCTCATCAACGGCGTAACCAAGGGTTACCGCTACAAGATGCGGTTTGTGTACGCTCATTTTCCGATCAATGCGTCTATCACCCACAGTGGAACCGCGATTGAGATCCGAAACTTCCTTGGCGAGAAGAAGGTATGAAATTTATTTCGATTTTGTGCTTATTTTTTCTGTAATAGTCAATTCATGCTGTTTATTGTAATTTTTTAAAATTTATTTCTTCTCGCCTTCTATTTATTATATTGTTCTAATGTGATGAATTGAGTTGATGTTATGATCATTATCTATGTTTTAAATTTGCAAATAATGTAATAATTGCTGTTATTGCCTGCAATTTTGGTAGAAATATATTACATTTTAACATTTTAGAGTCAGAATGTTGTTGAAAATGACAATATCTCAGTGTCTATATTGTTAGTTCTTTTATTAAAATCATGAATATTATCTGTATGATTTGTCTGCATTGTCAAGTAATACTTAAATGCACACTAAAAGTAAAATTATAAGTGTTGATATGATTTGTATGATTTTTGTCTGCATTGCCAAGAACGATATATAGGTTGTGAGTCTTGATTTGCTTTTATGATTAATTCAGTGTACTTATTGTTTACTCTGCAAATTTCTTTTGAAATTATAGTACTTTTTGGCATGAAAATTTTGTTTAATAATCGTTGTAAACTACAGCTTACTCCAACAACTATGAACACCATAAAGAGTGCAAAGGATCCTATTCATATGTACTTGGATTCATATGAGCTTGTTATAGCTATTCGGCTATCTAATTAGTGTGATTGATGATTTCCTTTCTGTTATTTATAATCAGGTGAGGAAGGTTGAAATGCTTGAAGGGGTCTCCATTGTACGATCGGAGAAGGTGAAAGATGAGCTTGTCTTGGATGGAAATGACATCGAGCTCGTCTCTCGATCTGCAGCATTGATCAATCAGGTAAATCTTGCCCTCTATTCTCTACTAGATCTAACTTTGTCTGATGACTTCATAATTTTGAACTTCCCTTGCTCGACTCTAAATGGGGCTTGTTTTTTCGACAGAAATGCCATGTCAAGAACAAGGACATTAGGAAGTTTCTTGATGGTATTTACGTCAGCGAGAAAGGCAAAATTGTGGAGGAAGAGTAGGATGTTTCATTTGAACTGGTTTTTATTGCTGTTTTGCTGGTTAAGTTTATGGTGGTCTTCTTATTACAAGACATGTTTAAAGATAATCAAATTTTGCGCTTGGCATTCTTAATCTGTCATGGCTCTACTCATTTATGTTTGTGTTCAATGATGATATACTTGCTTGCTTGTTTACCTATAAGTTATCACGTGATTGTCTTTGCGAGATTTAAATTGTTATTGGAATGTTATATTTTGTTGTAAGAACATCAAAGTTTATGCATTTTCATGTATCTAACAAAATTGTAGTCTTTTGATTCAGATGCGCCTAAGGTTAGAATTTGTCAAATATTGTGAAACGTGTCAAATTTGAAGGTAATATTGCAATTTGGAATATTTCAAATTTCGTACAGTAAATATCACTATAATTGACAAAGTGGAAAATTTTAAAGTTCATACAATAAAATATCGTTAATTTGGACGTGAAAATGTTTTTAAATTGGTTTATTAGGTTACTCTAATCTATACTAGTGTTAGTTAATATTGAATTTATTTATATTTGAAATGTATATTTATATTTACGAAAAAAAGTGTTATGTATAGTATAAATTTAATAGATTAAACAAATTATTTATATATTATAAATATTACATTTTAGGAGATAAACTTTAGATATAGTGAATAAGATGAAATATGATGCCTTAAGAAATACAATGACTTGAGAATGGATACGATATAATGCTTAAATTAACATATAATAAATAAATATTTATGATCCTTTACAAATACAACATGCATATATTCCAACAATTAAATATTATTTTGATCATATTATTGTATTTAATGCTGCTATACTTATTGTACAAATCATAAATATAATTTTACTATATAAATAATATTAAACATTTTTAAATTTTACTAAATTAAATTAATTACTTATAAAAATCATGTATATTACACGAGCCTCATACTAGATTTACATTGACACGACTGAAGTGAAGAAAGAAAATATGTAATCCTTGGTCTAGTTACAAAAGAATAGAAAATAGTGATTTAGAAAATTAGGAATATGGATGAATGAGAGAGTAGTTTGTTCTCAAAACCTCACAACTTGAGTATAAGACATGGATTATATTGGGATATAGATTTCCAGGCTGAATCATCCTTTTCGTCCCTGTAACATTGTTTTAGCAGTTTCGATCTAGAAATGTTCAACACTTGCAACGAAGACAGGTTACGCAATAGGCCATATGGCAGCGCTGTCAAACTCTGGCAGAATTGGATCGTCAAATGCGTGAGACAAGGCATTATTAACATCATGCTTGCATCTTCTTCGTCTTCGTCGTCTTCTTCTTCGCTCGTTATGTCCTCCCACTCTTTCCAGTTCTTGCATCCGTGAAATGACAACTTCTTCAATCTAGGAAAAGCAACAATGCCTCCTCCCAAGAATTCTCGTCCCACAATTTGCAATCCACTCATCCAAGAAATGTAAAGCTCTTCGAGGCATGGCAGTTTTCCTAAGGGTGGCAATGAGGTGAGGTGAGTAAGATAAGAGAGATCAAGTTTGGTTACTTGGTTGTGGGGTGAGACTAACCACCCCATTGGAAGTTGAGAAGCTTTGTATCCATGGATTCCGAAACATTTAAGCTTTGGATGGGGCTCCAATGCATTTAGTACATTCATCCTCACCATTGATGACCACTCTTCTTTATCATCCATTTCATCCCAGAAATATATATCAAGCGTTTCAATCAGTATCTTGTTCCTCATTTGTGCTTCTTTAGCATCTTCAACCAATGCCTTAGAATTGGTGTCCTTTTTCAATATGATTGTCAACGTTAGAGATCCACTGAGATTGTTTAATTTCTTCAATGACCGTAATTTGTTGCCACCACTTCCTCCACGGAAGTTACCCAATGTTCGGAGACTGATCAGCTGCCCAACTCCTTCAGGAAGTCGGGATAGACTAGAACAACTATCAACATTCAATGTTCGTAAGTTCAGAGCACATATACTTTCTGGCAACTCCTTCAGAGACACATTCTCACTCAAGTCGAGGTGTCTCAACCCAATCAAATTTCCAATTTCCCTTGGCAGTTCCTTCAAGGACTTGTTCCAACTCAAGTCAAGATGATTCAAGTGAGTCAAATTTCCGATTTCCCTTGGCAATTCCTTCAAAGACTTATTCCAACTCAGGTTGAGATGTCTCAAGTGAATCAAATTTTCAATCTCCTCAGGAATCTCTTCTAGGCCGCAGCTACTTAGGCTAAGAGTTTGCAAGTTATATAGTCGAAAAATGATTTTAAGCTCTTGGTCGAATAATGCATTTTCATTCAAGTTCAATGACCTCAAGTGAATCAAAATTTCCAATCCTGTTGGAATATTTCGTAAGCCCGCACTTGGCAAGCTTAACACTCTCAGACGTTTGAGGCAATCACAAAGATTTGGAGAATATCCTCTGTGCTCCCAAAACAAACTGCAAAATTCATTTACAGTGGAAACTAATACAGGATCACATGTCGGACAAGTTGTCTTATCCATTGTCGTGTCTACTCTACCCTTTCTTCTAAGAAATTGAGCAAAATCATGTACTATATCATGCATTTTGCACTCTTCTATTCTCTCATCATAGCCATCTTTGTCAAAATCTTGAAATAGAGAGTGCATCGCTAGGATATCAAAATACCTTCGCCCTTTACCTTCCATGTCTCCCTCGGAGCCCAAATAACCTAATGCCATCCAACTTCTTATCAGTTCATCAACATCAATGTTTGCATCTTTAGGAAAGACAGCACAATAGGAGAAACAACGCTTGAGTGTTGGAGACAATTCATTGTAACTCAAAAGCAAATGAGGAAAAAGGTTTACTTCCGCTTCTTCCATTTCCCAAATTTCACTATTCAACACGTTCTCCCACTCTTCCAAAGTATTCTTAAAGCACAAAAGACTTCCCAAGACCTTTGCAGCAAGAGGTAAGCCTTTGCACTTCTCAGCTATTTTCCTACCAATATCCTCAAAAGTTTCAATCACCTCATTACTCTTTCCAAACAGGGCCACACGATGCAATACCAACCAACAATCTTCATCTGAGAGTTGTCCTGGTCGATGGACATGAATTGCGTGCATAATCTGAGCCACTCTTTTCTTTCTTGTTGTCACCAAAATCTTACTTCCAACTCCACCACATCTAAGGGTGTTTTCCAAGGTTTCCCATTGTTCATAATCTTCAGTCCACACATCATCAAGGACTAGAAGAAACCTCTTCCCTGAAAGAGAATCTTGGACATAGTTAAACAACACATCCAATTGGTTGGTATTTGAAGAACTACTTTCTCCCAATTTCTCAAGAATCCCTTTGGCAATGGCCACAAGATCAAAGGGATTCGAAACACATATCCAAATCCTCAATTCAAAACACTCCTTTACTCGACTATCATTATAAACTAGTTGAGCAAGTGTCGTTTTTCCAAGTCCCCCAACACCCACTATAGACACAACCTGCACATTGCCTAATCCCCCTTCTCCCCCACCATTACCCATCAGCACTTTGCCAACAAGAACATCTTTATCGTGATCTCGACCATGGACATTCCCAAAGTCCATCAAAGAAGTAGACTGAACCCGCCAAGGTTGAGGTGATGGATGTGTGGTGGGCTGGGAAGTACTGATCATAAAATCATATTGATCTTTCTCTTTGAGAATTTTATCAAGCCGATCTTTCACGTTCATTATCTTCTTTGCAATATTATGGTGAACAACAACTTTGTTGAAACATAAACACGAAGATGATGGGACGAGGGAGCATACCTTTAATTGCTTCGAAGGAGCAAGAACAACATCATTAGATTGATCCATCATCTTATACTTGCGATGAGCATAGCTCCATTCATCCAAAACGTCCTCCATTTCATAGGACGTGTGTTCCAGCCTGGACAACCAGTAGTTAATGTTTTGGTCTTTGAATCTTCGATTCTCAGCATCGTTCAACACAATTTTGAGCCTTGTCAGCTCCTCAGAAAGCTTGGAAACCTCCTTCTTAATGCTTCTCACAAGATTGACTTCATTTCGAATCTGTTCTTCAACCATGGCTACAATGCTCTCAGCCACAGCAGAAACAATAGCTTCAGCCATGATCTCTATGTTGGTCTGTGTTTTTTCGCAACTTTTCTTTCTTTCTTTCTGATGATGATGATATCTATTCATGCATTAGCAAATTGATGATATGAATAAAACAAGTTATTGATTCTTTGTCCCCTCTCTTTATTATAATTAAAGTGGTATATATTATATGGACAAGTTTGGTTGATTCCTCAAAATTATTGGTCGAATTGTAATGCCTTTAAATAATATGGTTAATACATTAACATGTAACAAATAATATATTGAATAATACTTATAATAAAACATATATTCTAGTTATACACGTAATACCTATAAGTATACCACTAATAACTTCAGGCATATATCATGAATACCTTACGCATACTCCAATAATATCTCATGGGTATATAACTAACATCAAATTAATAATACCTTTGGAGGTACGATACATCGGGGTATGCAAGTTTTTGCCTAATTTTTTTAACGATTCTAATAAATTTATAGAGACATGCATCACACATATATCAATTAAGATTTAAATATTATCGAAAACATTATTTTTTTTCATAAAATTAACATTACCCAATATTTAAATTTAACGAAGCCCATCACAAGTGAGTAATATATTCATCGAAATCTCCATAAAATGTATTACATTTTATATCAAATATTTTCATATTAAAATATATAAATAGTAAAATTATATATCCGTGCATCACACAGTAATTATGTTCAATCTCGACTTCAACCATCTCGTGGAAGTCTTTGCACAAAGTGATGATTCCTTTCTTTTATTCACAAGTTTGAACTTTTACAAGCTATTCCTTACTTGATTACAACTTATAAGTATTGATTCTCACTAGAATTTCATTTATGTTAATCTCTTTAATTATAAGACTAAATTAAAAAAATTACTTGCTCACGCATTGGTTAAAATCAATGTAATGTTATTTTGTAATTATCGAAAAAATTAATCAAAACTGCAATTCATTGTCATTTATAATTTATCCTTTTTTTAATCACTTCAAATTCTTTCCTTTTTTTTCACTTCAGATGTTATTAATCAAAAATTAAGGAAAAAGTGATGGGGAGGGAATTATCAACTACACGTCTCTCCCATTGAAAACAATAGTAATGTGCAATATCATGTATTATATTATATTGTCAACCTTTTAAGAGAATTCCACACTCTTTGCATAAATTATCAAAAATCATGTATAAGCTAAAAATGTGATTTCTATTGATAATGAAACAAAGATACAGGCTGGATATTTATAGAAGATGAGCAAGGGAAATAACAGAAAAGAAAACCGCCAGCTGACGTGGCTAACTGAATTACAAAAATGCAAAAGAAACCACAACGCTTTTTAAAGCGTTGTGTATTAATAATAAAACTGTTGTGTATTAAGAAAACCCTAATACTCTAATACGCTCCAAACGATCTTCAGTCTGGGCAATCCACCAAGGTAAGTCGCGAGCTAAGCGAGGTAAAACGAGAACCAGACAAGGCCTTGGTGAATATGTCAGCAACCTGAAATTCCGAAGGAACGAATCGGACATCGAGTTCGCGTTTGGAAACCTTCTCCCGCAAGAAGTGGACATCAACCTCGATGTGCTTCGTTCTGGCATGGAATGCTGGATTGAATGCAAGCTTGATAGCGCCCTGATTATCGCACCATAGTAAAGGGGAAGATTCAATACGAACACCTAACTCCCCAAGCACTCCCTTGAGCCATACAAGATCCATGGTAGCAAGAGACAATGCGCGATACTCGGCCTCCGTACTACTACGAGCAACAACATGCTGCTTCTTGCTGCTCCAAGTGAGGATGACAGCCAAACTATTGGATTTCGTTCCCCTAGAACGCCCGGTGTTCGAACCAAGATAAATGCAGTAACCCGTGGTGCTCCGCCGATCGTCATTGTCACTGGCAAAATCCGAATCAACGAAGCCTTCCAATACGAAGCGAGTAACAGGCCGAAAGAGAATACCAAAACCCTGTGTTCCAATGAGAAATCGAAGCACTCTCTTACATGCCTTCCAATGATTAACAGTAGGAGAGTGAAGGAATTGGCTCAGTCGATTCACAATGAAGGCAATATCGGGCCTCGTCAATGTGAGATATTGTAGACTCCCAACCACACTTCGATATAGGGAGGGCTGATCGAACTGAGCACTATCATTAATAGAGAGTTTTTGTCCCGAGAGAAAGGGGGTTGGACTAGGCTTAGAACCAATAAGGCCTGCAGTGTTGATTATATCTCGAACATATTTCGATTGAGAAAGATGAATGCCGGAAGACGTGCGACGAGCCTCAGTGCCCAAGAAGTAACTCACTTCACCAAGATGCTTAAGAGAAAATTGGACATCGAAGTTGTGAATAAGGGAAGAAACCATGGCATCATCATCTCCAGTAACCAATATGTCATCAACATATACTAAGACAATCAATGTTTTGCCATGTGAGTGAAGATAAAACATTGAGTTATCCGAAGTAGACTTATGCAAACCTTGAGAAATGAGGAAGGAAGTGAGCTTGTCGTACCATGCCTTGGGAGCTTGACGAAGGCCATAGAGTGATCGCTGAAGTTGGCATACATAATTTGGTCGTTCATGATCAACAAACCCCTCGGGTTGAAACATGTACACCGTTTCCTTGAGATCACCCTTAAGGAATGCATTGTTGACATCTACTTGTTGAATCTTCCAACCCTTCGTGACGGCCAATGTAAAGATAAGTCGAATGGTCAAGGGCTTAACCACCGGGCTAAACGTTTCGAAGTAATCAACACCCGCATGTTGTTGGAACCCCCGTGCCACCAATCGAGCCTTGTACTTGCTAATGCTGCCATCCGAGTTCCTTTTGATTCGAAAAATCCACTTGTTCGTAATTGGATTGATATGTGAGGACGGAGGAACCAATTTCCATGTGTTATTGGACTGCAAGGCCTTGAATTCCTCCTCCATTGCACTTTTCCACTTAGGATGAGCTAAAGCTTGTTGGACATTAAGAGGTTCATGAATT
>CM016721.1:67559927-67605997 GCA_005771605.1 Scutellaria baicalensis | reverse complement strand
TAGTGCAAATTAGAAATGATTTTTGTTAATCCTTGAATTGCATCTTCTTCTAACTGATCAACTTCTTTTTCGGGAACATCAATTTCTTCAGATCATATCTTGCATTGTTGAAAACAATTAGCAATTGTTTTTTCTGTTACATCAAATCTCCAAGCCATGGTAGCATACTTAATTGCATCCAAAATGTTAATGTTTTCACGATTTGATGAGTCAATGCTCTGCAAGATGCTAGAACAAAAACGTCGTCGATAATGAACTTTGAATGCCCGAATAATCCCAGCATCACATGGTTGAATTTTAGATGTTGTGTTAGGAGGTAAGAAAAACAACTCTACATTTTTCAACCCTTCAACAACCTTTGGATGAGTTGGACAATTATCTACTACCAAGAGAACATTTCTGCCATTCATTCTTTTGTCAAACCAATGACAAAATTCTTGAAAAAGCAAAATATATAAAAATACCCTTTAAATGAATAAAAATTCGATAAATGAATAAATTATTCATTTATCGATAAGTAAATAATTTCACTAAATGAATAAATTATTTATTTATCGATAAATAAATAATTTCGCTAAATGAATATTTTTTTCTAGTCTCAAGGGTATTCATTTATAGAGGTTTCACCATTGATCATCAATATTGATTTTTTACAACAATTTTAATTACATCAATCTGTTGGAATTAAAGAATAAATAACATGCTACACCTTAAAATGTCAATCTTATGGTTACTTCATAATTACCCATAATCTCCTTAATGTAGAGGGTGAGACTATGTACAACCCATAATTAAAATGGAAAACAAGCCCCAAATTTTTTAAAATTTAATAGTATAAATTACAATTTTTGTGGTGATTTTAGTAATTTGGGGTGCGGATAGCTCCAATACCTTATTAGAATAATAGTCACTATATATTGCCAACTCAAATCTATACATATTTATTTATTTATTTATTGTAGAAGAATATTACAATAATTATACCCTACCTTTAAGTGCTTATAAGATAAAAACAAGATTTAACTTTTCTCTTAACCTATGAATTAGTGAATAGATGACTTCTTCACAAACATATCTTAGTTTGCTTGAAAGCAAGGAAAATGAAAATGGTAGTCAAATTGTGTGACATCTTACTGTAATAAAATCTTATTTCACACAAATTTCTAATGTACTTCAAAGCTGGCCAAGTAATTAATAAGTATTCAACAATTTAAAAGTGCAGTAATTCAATTAATAGCAAGACAAGTAAAAAGATATAATCTCTCCTTAATTCCATTAAAAAACCATTCAAATAAAGATGATTGCATTACATAATACGGATCAAAGTGCAATATTTTTTTCGACGGAGTTTTATTCAACCAAGATCAAACGATCAGTTAGAAGATGGTGGTGGCTTCGTGTGGCCACATTCCTTCCCACAAATCTGCACACAATGAGGTTGAATAAATAACCTAAAGCAATTGTGAAGACATTCTTCACATGTTTCTGCATTTGCCACTGAAATTATCATGAAAAAAGCCATCATCATCATGACCAAAACCATAGGTGCAAGCATTTTGCAACTCATTTTTTCTGTGTGATTAAATTAGATTGTTGAACAACTTTGTAGAAAGAGGATCATTATTTATAGGTGTTAAAATGTTGAGTTTGCAAATTTTCTATAAGGAATTTTAGCTATGCAATTGCAAGTGACTAAATTGAGGGACGTTGATTGTTTTGTTGCCCAATAAGTCGAATTTTAAATAGGGGTGTGTTAATAAAAATTATAACTTGCTTATTTAATAAATATTCAATGTGGTGGAATCAGTTTTTGTCTATATACGTATCATTAAAAGGCAAATGCTTTAGTAAGAGTAGAAATTAATAGTGATATATTCATGTTCATTTCATCTTTTTAAAATTGGATATCTTAATAGTAATGAAGGTGATATATTTTTGCGCTGCATTAATACAAAATAATTATAATAAAATCATACTTGTTAGTATCAATAACTCAACTTTAAGATAAAATTAATTCCCTCAAAGACTCATAATTCAACCTTAATGGGGAGCTAATCACTCTAAATGTATATAGTTTCCTTTCATAATTAATGAAGATTATGTGTAATGCCTAATATATATAAGAGTCAAACCAAAATCGTTCGTAATATATATTTGTTGTTTTAATTTCCTTATTCAAGCCCGTTAAGATAATTACTATTAAAATAATTCAATTGATTTAGTAACGAATATTTTGAAGTAACGAATATTCTTTTGATATAATGGTTTCAACAAAATATATAATGGTTAATTACCATACATAATTTTTCATTTTAACTTTTTTACCATTTCTAGGACTTGAAGATATCGAAAGTCAATCAGCTCTTTAGTGGAAGAAATCTTTAGGAATGAACAATTTCCTTCCATCATTCAAATCCTAAAATTATGATATATTATTGATTCAATCTCCATCTTTCCATCATTTGGCAAATTATATTCATTATAGTACATTAGTACTATCATAATCTCCGTTATTTTATTTCGTTTAAAAAAAATTAATTCCCATTATTCGATGCATGATTTTGATGAATTATATTTTCCTATATTGAAACATGAAGAAGTGATTCTCAATATATATGGTGAAAATGTATGATGATACATAGTACTAGTATCCCATAAAAACTTGTGTGAGTTCTCACGGATAATTTTCATGAGATTGGTTCTTTTTACCCACCAGTCCAACTTATTTCTACAAATTTATATATAAATTGTGAAACGTGGATGGTGGGTTGACCCGTCTCACATAAAACGATTTGTAAGATGGTTTCACATAAGACTTACTCTATTGTTGTCTGCGATATACGAGTATATAAAATTTACAATTTACAATATATTTGATATGAAAATGTTTGACATAGAAAATAATATTTCGTTGGAAATTTTGATTAATATATTACTCATGAGTGACACTTGTGTGCCCCAGGGGCATGGTACCCCCAAATTAATCATCATATGGTGTTAAATATATATTCTACATGTATCATGTATATACTCTTCAGGTATCACATGTATACCCTTATACATATATATAAGTATATATATAACATTTGAAGAGCATGTATATAACACCTAGATTCGTACCCCTATGTGCTCCAGGGGTATATAAGTTTTTGCCATTACTCATGTGATGCAGCATTATAGAAATTTAGCTATTTTAAGTATGATGTTAAAGATGTTAATTTACGAAGAAAAAAACCACGTACTCGATAATATTTTAATCTCATTTAGTATCTTTGTGATGCATGAGTAATAAATTTCAACTGTTAATAATTTTGAAATAAATTTTTGGCAAAATATTTTGTGCAACTGGTGCATGCACCCGGAGTCGACCCACCCACCGCCTCTGACGCGCGTTTTCACGCGCCCCACGCGTCTGGTGGGTGCGCTCAAACCCATCAAGATTCGCTTCAGGCAGTCATACTCTAACATAACATGAAGGTAACCCTAACATAACATGAGAGTCACTCTAACATAACATGAAAGTATGATTAACATTGTTTTTTACTTTCATGTTATGTTAATGTTACTTTCATGTTATGTCAGTATTACCTTCATGTTATATTAGTGTTACCTTCATGTTATTTTAGTTCAGTGATTTTAAACTAAGGGTATGAAATCTGGAGATCACATTAACATAATGCGAAGGTAACCCTAACATAACACGAATGTAACACTAACATAACATGAAGGTAACGACCAAAACACGCGAAAAAATTAAAGATGGCCCACGCGTGACCCAGTTGCACGGATCTCAGAGTACCTAAATTTTTTGATCATATAGAAAAGGTTAAAAACAATTTTTCTTCCCAACTTTATCCGATTTTACACCTTTTCACATCTCAACTATGCTTCTACACGTTCATGTGGTTGAAAAAATTGATCGGAACAGTGAAGTTTACCGTATAATGAAAATTCCGCAAAGTTTAATCAGTGCATTGATACATGTGAAAGTTTTTACGAAAAAATGTAAAATCAGACATAAATTGGATGGAAAAATGTTAATTTTTATCCATGAATACAAGATATTATTGTTCTTCAAAAAGTTGAAATAATAATATTCTACTGCTCATATGATTCACGAATTTTAAATATTTATTATTTTTATCAAACATTTAACAATTGTGGGCAGTATGATCACGAATTTTAAATATTTATTATTTTCATCAAACATTTAACAATTGAGGGGAGAAGAGATATTTTGGTTCACACAGAAAATTATTTAATTGTTTTCTTTCAAAGAATTTTCACGGTGCACCAGAACATGTTCAACTATTTTACAAATAGTATTGTCACAACTGGTCTTAAAAAAATGGTAAATGCAAATACATGCTCAATAACTTATTCCTAATAAGTGTAAAATGGTGATATTATATATTGTATTCTTTATAAAATTTCAATAATATTTCAACCACATTTTTTACCCTGACGCAACAACTAAATTTCAAGTATTTTTTTATTTTTGAATGCACAAAATTTATTGAAAATCTTAATGTTATTTTGATTTAAAATGTTATTTAAGTTTATACTGTTTTAAATACTAGTCGTTTACCCGTGCTATGCACAGTGTGTTATATATATAATTATTAAAACAATATAATAACATATAAAATGTAATGATTATTACTTTAACAAAAATATATTGGTACTCTTTTAATTTGTATTAGTATAAAGTTAGGTATTTTAACTTTAAATTTATGTCATTATAAATAATTATATTCGAAAATATTAGAAATTTGAAATATATAAAGTAATATATTTATATATGGATTAAACAAACAAATAACATTACCTGGGTAGTGAAATTTTAAAAAATAAATTTAATATCTAAAAATAAGTTATGTGTATTAGAAACGTTATGATTTAAGTATTGAGATAAATAAATTTATATTTTATTGGCATTTATAACTATAAATACACACGTATTTTAATAAAAAAAAATTTGGTTCAACGCCACATATAACTCATTTATTTTAAATCAAATAAAAAATTATATCAGCTTATCAAATACATGAAAATCTCTCTTGCTATCTATTTAAATGAAACAATTCAAAATTGGACTTAATCTACACATTTTGAATAAAAAAATTATGAATAATAATTATAAGATTGATAAGTCAATATATTAGGGACTAAGAATGATCATGAAATTTTAATTCGTGAAAAACCAGAAAAATTACCTCTGGTCAATCCTTTATGTCACCTCAATTAATCAGAATATAAATATAAATAAATTTTGACAATAAATAAATATAAAATAAGAAAGATAAAATAAAATATTTGTATATTTCAAATGAATAAGTTGGTTAACTTGCAATAATAATTTTAATCTAATTTTTATTATTTGATAAGTTTTATATGTGTAATCTATTAGGTACACCTATAATATTTTTTTATTTCTACATTTTAATATCAATTTACAATAAATTAATACTATATATCATAAAAACGTTTAAAAATGAAAAATCATTGAAGCCCACACACATACATTTCCATATTTCAGTTTGTTAAATTTTATATGAATATTAAATTTAAGATCATTAAATAGTGATTGATTTTATATATTATATATTTAAAATTGATTTAAAATATGGTAAATTACAAAAAACAACCCCAACTATCGACTTTTTTAAAATTGCAACCTAATCTATTTTTTTTAAGATTGTCATTCAATCTTTCTGTGGTTTTGCCGATTGCAAAATTTCCGGTCATTTTTCCGGCAAATGAATTAATTTTTTTCACTTTGCAACCCAAACCTTAATTTTTTTGTCCAATCGCAAATCATGATTTTTTTTTCACTTCACACTGATACTTTTATGTTATATATATGAGTGTGACATTTATGTTATATAAGTGTGATCGATATTCATAAAATAAATATCAGGGAAATATTGGTCAAAATTGGTGAAATATATGTAACATCGGTAAAAAATCGATGAAATATCAATAAATATCGGAATATATTGGTAAATATAGGAAAAATAACAATAAATATATGTACCCATATTTCCATCAATATCGATATTTTCACGATATTTCCGTGAATTTAAGTTACCTATATTTCCACCGGAATCGAAATTTTCATTCTTGGTTGCAATCTGATAAAAACTCAAAGTTCAGGTTGCAATTAGATGAAAAAAAATTAGGTTGCAAAGTGAACAAATTAATCTCCATTTCGCCGGAAAATTGGCAATCGACAAAACCACAAAAAGACTAGGTGGCAATTTGAAAAAAAAAAAAAACTAATTAGGTTGCAATTTGAAAAAAGTCGATGGGTGGAGTTGTTTTTTGTAATTTACCCTTTAAAATAAGTACTTAAAAATAAGATGAGAGATAATAAATATATAATCTCTTATTTCATCTTATTTATCTATTTATTTTTTTATTTGAAATTTCTATACAAAAAATAATAAATTGAGTATCATAACTGATTTCTTAAATTAAATATTTATTTATTTGTATTGAATTTCTTAAAATACAATAAATAAGTTTATTTATATTTATTTGTACTGAGTTTCTTACAATAAATACAATATGAAAATAATTAATAGGTTTCTTAAAATAGTAATTATTTAATAGATATATAATTTATTACAATTATTTTTGGCAGAATATCCTACTTATATATATATATATATATTTCTTAATGTTATTTATAGCTTTTATCATTTCCAGGATTTTTTAAGTTTGAAAAAAAAAAAAATAGACTTTTATTTAATTTATCGGATTCTGTAAATTTGTGGAAATGAGTTAACGAATCCTTTTTACCCACTAAATTAACTCATTTCCACAAATTTATATATGAATTGTGGGTTGACCCGTCTCATAGAAAAAAAATTAGTGACACAGTTTTACATGAAACTTACTCTATTCTTATTTAGTTCCCTTATCCTCTTATTTTCTCCCTTGGACAGTCCAAAAACCAAAATATGCGCCTACGGAATTGAGAAATATTCTGCATAACCATAGATATGAAGTACAAAGTATATCTACTAATCATAAAAAAATGTTAAAATAGTTATGGTGGGCAACTCATAATTTATCAATGTGTAATAATTTCATCAATTGATTATATGAAAGATGAAATAAATAGATATAAATATATAAGAAATGGACAAATATTAATGTGTTCATGCTATTCCAGGAATATTATTGAAAGAGAGCAAGTTTTTTTACTTTTCTTTTTTATAGTTCACAAAGTAGAAATAAATGGGCATTATAAGTATTGGGCCAAAAAAGTTCCGAAATAGTTTGTATATCCATTATACAAATAAATATAAGTGGGCTGATATATATTAGGCCCAAAATTTCTGAAATATTGGGCTTGATGGGCCACATGGCAATAGCCTCCTAGGACAAATAGGTTGAACAAAAATCACTGTAGACTATCTTTTCCCCCCAATTAAACAGTCAAAACTTCTGCAACTTTTAAGACAGGAGATTTGTTTGAAATGGCAGCTTATGCAGCTCTGGTTTCTCTAATGCAAACAATAGACGAGATCAAGAATCATCCTCGCCCTCCGATTTTTCTCCACGAAAAACAGGTGCACTCTGTCGCTGAGAGAGTTGATTTCTTGCAAAAATTTCTTGAAGTTTATTCGAAAGAAGAAGATGAGTTGGAGAGACGCATTGCGGATGCTGCTTATGCAGTTGAGGATGTAATCGAATCTCATATAGTCCATCAAATTCGTGCTGGGCCCACAAGTAGCCATAGTGAAGACATTAGCTACGTGGGTTTTTTTCAAGATCTTGAGAGAGTGATTCAAGACATGGATTTGACCAAGGAAAAGGCGATGGAGATTGTTAAAGATAAGAAGATGGTGATGAGTGCAAATTCTTCGGTTTCTATTGATTCAGTAAGAAGACCTATTTCCAGTTTGCAGAACATCACCATGGTGGACTTTGGTGACATCTTAAATGATATCATGTATAAGCTCACCAGACATGGTTATAATCTTGAGATCATCCCCATTGTTGGCATGGGTGGAATTGGTAAGACTACCCTTGCTAAACATATTTATGCGCATCCACTTATTGTCCAACACTTTCACTTTCTTGCTTGGGTTACGATTTCTCAAGAATATAATGTGTCGAGAATTCTTTCACAAGTTCTTTTTGAGGATTCGAAAAACAATGATGGTCTAGTTCATGAGTTAGGAGAAAAGGTGCACAAAATGTTGTATGGCAGGAGATATTTGATTGTGATGGATGACATATGGAGTATTGAGGTTTGGGATAAAGTTAAGTCTTTCTTCCCAAATAACAATAATGGAAGTAAAATCATGATAACCACTAGGCTCTCGAAATTGGCTTTTCAGTTAAGTGGTTCTCATGATTTTCAAATGAAATTTCTAGATGATAATAGGAGTTGGGATCTCCTCTGCAAAATTGTGTTTGGCAAAGAACCCTGCCTTATTGATTTGGAAAACATTGGAAAGAAGATTGCAAGAAATTGCAAAGGACTTCCTTTATCTATAGTTGCAATCGGGGGACTTTTAGCAAAATCCAACATGACACTTGATTATTGGGAATATACTTTAGGATATATTAGTTCTCTCATAAATTTGGATAACAATCAACATTGCTTGCAAATACTGATGTCGAGTTATAAAGAGTTGCCGATGTATTTAAAGCCATGTTTTTTGTATATGGGAGTATTTCCAGAAGACCATGTAATCGATGTGCCTGCTCTCATCAAATTATGGGTTGCTGAAGGGATTTTGAAACCAATTGAGAACAAAAGTTTGGAACAAGTTGCTAAATGCTACATCAAGGAACTTGCTGATAGAAATCTAATTATAGTTCATGAATTGAACTGGAATATGAAACCAACATCATGCAAATTCCATGACCTCATGAGAGACATGTGCTTAAGAGAAGTTGAAAGGGTAAGGTTTTTTTGGGTACTAAGAACGAATGATCTGAATCTTCCTAAAGACATAAGTATGGAACGCCGTATTTGTATTCATCATAACACACCAGGGGAAGTTCCCCCTCATATAATTGATGCTATGGATTCTGCATTACTACTTCGTTCTTTGCTTTTGTTCGGTGGTTATAATCTTTCACCATCATTTACTTGTAGATTGTTGAGGGTATATTCACGCACTTTTTATGAATATAGCTCTATGATAGGCTATGGTGATACAGAAGCCTTGCTCCAGCAAGCTAACTTACGCCACCTTCGCATAGCATTTTTCGGGCAATGCAGCTTACCAGCTTGGAACTTACAAACACTTGATGCTCATAACCAGGAGTCTTTTGGTGCACCTGAAATGTTTGATATTTGGAAAATGCCTCATCTTAGGCATGTCATGGTCGATAGACTTGAGCTGCCGGATCCTCTTTGTGGGAAAGATGATTTTGAGTTGGAAAACTTGCACACACTCTCTATTAGTAATTTCAAGTGTAGTGAAGAGGTGGTCAAGAGAATCCCCAATGTCAAGAAGTTGAAACTACATTATCATGGAGTTGGAGGGTTGCGTAGTGTTTGTCTAAGCAATCTTGGTTGTCTACAAAATCTTACTTCCCTTTATATTGGCCTTGACTATTGTGATTCTCCTGATAAATATTTCGGTCTAGAAACATTGCAGAACCTCAACTTTCCATATTCCCTAAAGAAGTTGTCTTTGAATAACACCGGACTCCATTGGGGGGACTTGAGCGCAAAGATAGGTTCGTTGCCCCTTCTTCAAGTTCTTAAGTTGGAAGGGTGTGCCTGCATGGGACCTCATTGGGAAACAATTGACGGGCAGTTTCAAAGTCTAAAATTCTTGCAAATTGTGTGGTGTGATCTGAAATGTTGGACAACAGAAGATACTCATTTTCCACGCCTCGAGCACCTTATTCTTGAGTGTTTATACAAGCTGGAGGAGATTCCTTTGAGTATGGGAGATATACCGACACTCCAATCAATAAAGTTGGAATGTTGTCTTAAATCTGCTATTGCTTCTGCTGAAAGAATAAAAGAGGAGCAACTGAATATGGGGAACGAAGACCTTCAAGTTCTAATTGGTAAGAATTTGACACCATTTATATTTTCTTTCTACATCATCATTGTTCATTCTCTTTTCAGGAGATCAAAGTTCGTTCAGTATAAAAACTTCCTTAACTTAGGCAAGAAAACGATAAATTTAAAGCATTTATTTTGTATGTCATGTTTTATATTCTTTACCTTTTTTCCAAAATATGTAAAAACAGTTAAATTCTTACAAGAAGTGTTCTTGACTACATATATCCTTCTCATGTAAATTTATCCTATCGTTCATGCAGAGGGGATATATGATGATACACGAGAGATAGAGATCTGAGAAGGTGACTTTATGTTCTGTTTCCGATCATATTCAAATTGACAACTCATCAGAGTTTACAAATCTTTGTTTTCATGTTTTTCTCTACTTTAGTTGTTGCATGTTTTAGAAGCTGTAATAGTTCTAAACACAGCGGCGCTTTGTAAGAAGCACGCAGAAAATCTATCCAATTCCATCCTCTTGTTTTCTTTATTTCTCTGCTCTTCACTCAAATTTTACCATATCGTATTATATTATTTTCAATATCACATTCGTGTATATAATTTGTGTGACTAATCATGGATGTGTACATTACAGTAGCGTGCATTATATTTGAGAGAAATACCGAACTCCATTGGGGGACTTGTCTGCATATATAGGTTCGTTGTCCCTTCTTCAAGTTCTCAATTAGGAAGGCCGTTCCTGCGTAGGGGACCGGACCCAAGTGGAAAACAATTGAAGCGCAATTGCGTAGTCTAAAGTTCTTGCAAATTGTGTGGTGTGATCTGAAATGTTGGACAATAGACGACTCCTATTTTCCACACCTCGACCATGAGCATCTTGTTCTTGAGTGTTTATACGAGTTGGAATCAAGAAAGTTGAAATATTGTCTTGAATCTACTATTGCTTCTGCTGAAGGAATAAAAGAGGAGCAACTAAGTTATGGCAATGAAGAGCTTCAAGTTCTAATTGGCAAGAAGTTAACTCTCTTTTAATGAGATTAATATAGATTTTTCTTGCAAATTCATATTCTAGTTCATTCACAAATCAACAAGTTAAGAGAGTCAAGTTACTGTTTAGGAAAAACTGAAGTTATTATGATTTCAATTCATCTAACTTTATAGTCTTTTTTCCTTTTCTATTCTTTTTTATTTTTAATCCTACAATTTAAAAAGCTCTTGGTTTCTAGTCTGGTTACCTACAACAATAGGTGACCTTATATTAGTCCAAAATGCATTTTGTAAATAAATGAATAAGTGATGACATGTAAACATATTTACAAAACATTTAAATATGCTTTAAATATGTAAGCATTTAATTGACTACTTCATATATCCTTCTCATGTAAACATATTTTATCCTTCATGCAAGGGGATATGATAGGTAAAAAATAGGTACATTTTATTAAGGATTAAAATGGATTTATAATGTTTTATATAATTGAATGCATAATTTTCTTACCTATATGTGTTTTTTAAACTCCAATTACTTTATGAATTGTTTTCTTAATTATTTTAGGAATTTTTGGAGTAGTTTGAAGGAAGAAAAATGATGATGGGCTAGAGATGGAGTCAAGTGGGCCGAAGCCTAATTGCATGAAAAGAATGAGGAGTTCATTACAAATGGGCTTGTAAATAAATAGATAAAGAAGTCCAATAAGAGAAAAACAGAAGAACCTTCTGAACTGCACTGAAAGAAAAAGGGTCAACCTCAATTAAGGGATCATCACACACCAACATTAAGGAAGCGCTTCTTCCCCAAGTCTCAATCTTTGGAGCAACTCATGCAGAGAGTTAGTTAGAGAAAGAGTTTGAGAGATAGTTTTTTAGATTAATTTTGTTATAGATTATTATTCAACTTCTGTGAATTTATTTGTGAAGATATTCGGCTAGTCTTTCAATTCCGGTTAATAGAGATGTTTGAACTCATATATCTATATATGTTTTAATTAATCTTGTTTCCCCTCCTTGATGTTTTGATTGTAATTGATTATGTTATTTGTGTTGAATGATTTCGATTCTTGATGTTTATGTGGATTGATCACCTAGGTCCCAAGTGGTAGTAGGCTTAGAGGGGGGTGAATAAGCCTACTGTATTTTCAAACTTTTCTTCACTTCAGAAGGCTTAGGTCTAAAGGCAGTAACATTTTGGGAGGTTACTTATCATAATTATATTGCGGAAGCTTTCTCTCATTAAAAGACCTAGTATGGAAGACATGCATCTAACATAAGATATGCAGATAGAACAGTAAGCACAAATAAACGCATAGATATACAGAGGTTCGAAGATGGAGTAATCCTTCTACATCCTCTCTGCCTCTTCTCAAGAGGGAACATTTGTTAATCTTGTTGATTTATATAGCTCTATCTATTACAACACAGACTTAACAAGTAAGTAGCAAGCCTACTCATAGCTGCTCACAGCTGCTTGCCTACTCTTCCAACTGACCCACACAGGATCCTACCCGACCCACCTAGGATCCTTACTTTCTTCTACAGAAAGCGAACATCTTATCAGGATCCTCGTCTTAACTAAGCACTCCCAGACAGTTCTTAAAATGTTTATCTTCTTCTTCAACTGGATGCAGCAAGCTTTGGCTTCTTTTGTAGGTTGCTCTGCTGTAGCTTGCTGCTTGACTGACTGACTAAATATTCTAGCATTTCTGGGGTGTAGAGTGTTAGAGCTTATTACTCTTCTTTTAATCTTTTGTACACTCTTTTCTCTCTTCTTCTTTTTATTCTTCTTTATTCCCCTGTTATGCTTTCTTTTCTTCTATATGCTCTTCCCCCTCTTTTCTACGCTCTCTCTTGAGCTTTTCTCTCTTCTTCTTTTCTCTGCACTATCTTCTCTCTGCTCTCTTTTACTTCAGTCTTCAGTCTTCTTCTATTTATAGATTAGGAAATCTTCCCATTGAAGGTAGGTAGGTTTTCATCATTAAATGCGCCGCACTCCTTCTGATACACACCAGCTTTTCACTTTTCACGTGTCTTCATCTGATTGGTTTCATTTCTCTTCTCTCTACCGGTAACTTGTAGCTTCCTTCTCATGCTTGTTTTGTAACTTCCTTCTTGGCCTCGCTCTTTCAGACAACTTGAAGCTTCTGCAGCTTGTTGCTTTATAGTATGTTTTGGCATGATCTCTTCCAGGTAGCTTTCGGTCAGGTAGCTTGAGTCTTCGGTAGCTTGCTGCTTTGCAGTATGCTTAAGCATAGTCTTTTCCAGGTAACTTCCTGCAGTAAGCAGTATCCTTTTTAGTCTACCAGATTCCTTTCACCATACTCTTCAGTATCCTTCCTGTGAAACTTTCTCTGTCGTATCTTTCTGCAGTAACCTCGTTGCAGTAACCTCGTTGCAGTAACCTTACAAGATATGTTATGCTTATAGAATGAGGGTTACTATTCTTATGGTTTTGTCTCATCAAAACATACTTAAATATGTTCTAACAAGCATAATCCTAAATTATCGAATCGAGTTCGTGTATTTGGAGTCTAATTCATCCAATTGTCTTAGTGATTAATGCATTTAATAAATTAAATTTAGAGAGTTTATTCTAGATTGTTTAGAGGGTGTTTGACTAAGCTTATAAGATCCTTAAAAGAGCTTATAAGATGTTAAGTGTTTATAAGCTCCTCAAAAGTGTTTGACTAACTTTTAAAAATAAGGTCTTATTTTATGAGCTTATAAGATGTAAGGAGCTTATAAACTATTTTTTGAAAAGTTGGAAAATCCCAACTTATTTCTAAAATAAGAGCTTATTTTTCAAAACACCTTCAAATTTAATCATTGAAATTACACAAATGTCATTACTAACAACTTATAAGCTCCACCATCTTATTTACCCAAACACTTCAACAACTTATATTAAACTTAAATTAAACATCTTATAAGCTCCAAAAACATCTTATAAGATATGATAGCTTATAAGCTCTAAAAATAAGTTTAGCCAAACACCCTTTTAGTTAAATATGATTAATTAGTGATTTTATTCTAATTTAACTAATCTTAAGAGACAATTTAGTTTAACAGAGTTTGTTGTTAGATTATGGGTGATAATTTCATGATAAATTGAGAGAGAGATGTAACATTGATTAAGACATATTGATATTGGGGGATAACTAAACTGTTAACTGGAATGTTATCAATCATTTGATTAATTGTTTAATTTGTTTTTGTGATCTTTAGTTGATTAGTTGTTATTAATCAATCAATCCAAAACCCCATCATTCTTGATTTTTCGAATTAGATATGGGTAGCATAATTGGTTCATCACTCTTCATGGGTCGACTCTTACTTGCCCCAGCTACTAGTTTGTTAGGATATGAAAGATTTATTAATTTTATCATGTCGCGACAGCGAAATTTAACCGTGTTGTTGGATGGCTTGGAGAAATCTTAATTCAATAACTTCACAGTAAATGATGGATTTCAAAATTATACAATCCATTCAAGTATATACAAACCTCTCTTACCCGGAAAAAAAAAAAAAAAAACATCATAATTAAATCTAGAGTAACCCACAACCCAAATGACAATTCATATATAATTTTTTGTGGATATGAGTTTGATTAGTGGGTAAAAGGATCTGTCTCACGAAAATTATCCGTAAGATCGTCTCACTCAAGCTTTTGTTTTAACTATTTACTCTAACCCATTAATTCATAAATTTCAATACATATCTAAATTTATACTATTACAAACATTCAATCATTTACTATTATAACAACTTACAATATAGTATTACTTGTTCCCTCTTTTTACAGCATTAATTTTATCCTATAAAATCTTGTAACTAACAAAATTTTTAAATATTCACTTTTATTTACATATCTAATTTAAAGGACGAATTACCCAAATGCTAAGTAATCTCGATTCCTACATATTCATCTTTAATTCTAAAATTATATTTTACCATATTTATTGTGAAGGAATTAATTCTTTTCTTGTCCTCTTATTTTATTCTTTGGACAGGTAAAAAAATTTTAAAAAAAAATTGGGCCTATAAAAATTGGGCCTAAAGAATTAAGAAATAATTTGCACAAGCAGAGATGGATTACAAAATATATCTAATTTTATTTACCTCAACAATTATTCCAATCATATTGGCTAAAATCCTAATTGCAATTGCATCAATGGCCTTTTCAACTCCCTCGACCAAAGGAAAAACAAAAGTACTAAAATTCGATTCTGAGGAAGATGTCGCCGTCGCGCTGGCAAAGTACACCGCCGATCTCTCCGACAAGTTCATCAAAGAAAAGGGTTCTTTCTCCGTTGTTCTCTCCGGCGGCTCTCTGATCGATACACTTAGGTAAATAGCTGAATTTGGTTACGCGCATGAACTGTTTGTGAAAATGAATCTATGAACTCCTTGCTTTTTTCGGGATTATTTACATTGTTTGAACTGCTGGGTTATGTAATTTTAGTGTGTGGATGCAGTTTTTGGGATAATATAGTGAAGAAGTAAAGCAGAGAGAATTTTGCATTGACTAACAACTTTCTTTGTAACATAATTTTCACTTGAGTTTGCTATAATTTAGTTTGAACTTGTGGAAATACTTGTGATCATATTGGAATTTGAGTTAGCACATATCCTTAGGTTTAAGTGATTTTGTTCTAAATTTGTTGTAAATTATAGGAAGTTGGTAGAATCTCCATATAAGGAATGTGTGGATTGGTCAAAATGGTTGATATTTTGGGTGGATGAGAGAGTGGTTCCTCTGGATCATGAAGACAGCAATTATCTGCTTGCCTATAGGGGGTTC
The DNA here is from genome assembly GCA_005771605.1 of Scutellaria baicalensis. NCBI lineage: Eukaryota > Viridiplantae > Streptophyta > Magnoliopsida > Lamiales > Lamiaceae > Scutellaria > Scutellaria baicalensis. Next base: position 67,590,194 of record CM016721.1, on the reverse strand, counting down.
CTCTCAAAGGTAACACAAGATTCAAGATTGATTTTTTTTAGGTTAAATTGTAAGCTTATGTGCTATCTTTGGATTCTCTGAATAGAACATCAAAAATATCAGTTTTCTTTCTTACAACATAACTAGTGTCTGTTATGCAAATGGTATCCAAGAATTGGTAGACAAACTTTGCTTTTGTTTTCTATAATTTCATTGGCATTGAGTTCTTTTGTTCCAAACTGTGTTCATCACCTATTCCAATCTTAAACTTATGTGTTTGTTTGTGATCTCATTTCATACAATATGGAGTACGGTTTGGAATAGATGATCTTGTTTTACCAAATAGGCAGCAGTTTGAGTTGGAGAATTGTTGATTTTTATTGACTTTGATCTTTCCACATGGATACCTTATTGGGATTTGTTACTTCAAAATAGTTGAAAAATGAGTTTGATAAAGGGAACAAAAACTAAGCCATAGTATTAGCTTATTCCACCATTCTTAGTGACACTATGCTTCTCTTGATTCTTTCATATCCTGGCAGGTCCCTATTCCTGCAAGCAGCATTTATGCCATCAACGATAAGAAATCTCCAGAGGGTGCTGCAGATGATTATGAAGAGCGCCTGAAACAGCTGGTCGAGAGCAAAACCATTCCCATTTCAAGTATCACTGGTTTCCCAAAATTTGACCTGATGCTGCTCGGAATGGGGCCCGATGGACATGTGGCGTCTCTTTTCCCTACACGCCAACAACGCTACGAAAAAAAGCGATGGGTCACCTTCATTACCGACTCTCCCAAACCACCTCCACCAAGGATCACGTTCACATTTCCAGTGATCAACTCAGCTTCCGAGATTGCAATGGTTATCACAGGGCCTGAATTGGCCGACACCACTAAGATAGCATTGGGTACCGGAAATACCCCCACCTCCCCGCCTCTGCCTTGCACCGAAGTTTCTGCTGAAGGAGAGCTTACATGGTTCTTGGACAAAGATGCTGCTTCAAAACTGTAAATCTCTGCTCTCTGATGAATAAACATTATGTCTAGCATGTATCTAAATAGCAAAATAAGGATAACAAAAATGTTTTTAATAGCCAAAAAAATATGACTTGGTCAAAAACTACCCTTCCCCTCTTTTCCCTTACTTGGAAGGGGGCTCATTTCATTAAAAGGGTAAAAATGTAAACTCAAACTAATATTTAATGTTTTGTTATCTCTTGACTACTTTAATTGTTCTTTATCCCACTAGGCTATTTTGATGGTCTTTCATAAATATACATACATGTGTGTGTGTATAGTGGTGGAAGCTGGGGTAGGTTTAGTAGCTCATCCCCTTTTTACATTGTTGTCTGTATTGTATGATCTTTAATATTCTGTATGGTATATGCTAATATGGATATGCTACTTTTCTTGATTTCAGTAATAATCTATAATTAAAAATTCTGGTATTTTCTGGGATATGATTTTGTATTTTTGCTGAAAAATCTTGCTTGTGATTGTGTTTGCAGCTTGGTTCTCATATATTGTTTTTTAAATCCAAGTTGATGATATTGGTATCAACAAAAGATTATCAAAAAGCCTTGAATTTTATCAAATAAAAAACTTGTGTATGAATTTGTTTGTTGGGTTTATAAACCTATAATTTGAATAAACTTTTAGTATGGATAAAATCTGAGTGTCGAGTAATTTGATTCTATGTCGAGCCCCATTTCCATTTGATCTCTTTCTTCTTCCTTTATTGTTTCTTTAAGCAGCTTTTCCTTTTTCCTTTATATAAAGAAGTGATCCTAAAACTCTGCAAGCTCATTCCCACTTCTTGTGTAGATTCATTTTCTGCAATTACTTTATTTGCATATGATCCCACAACTTGTTATGAATTTCTACTTTTAGTTTCTTTGTTTTGAGATAATATTGCTAAATTCTTTATTTTTCTTACATTTTTCAATGATCTTGATTGTCTCATTTGGGTATCAATTTTTGTTTTTATATATATGTCCACTCTCAGCATCATTGTCTTGAAATGTGTTATCTTGATGATTGATTCTTTTTTAATGTAAACTATATATTCCAATGCTTTTCTCAAGGACTAGTTGCAGTTTACAAAATAAGTTTTTGGGCCCATTTGTAGTACACTAGGTGTATTAATATAAAGGTTAAGTTATTATAACATTAAGGTTAAGTTATTATAACATAAAGGTTTAAAAGGTAATATATATTTATTTTACTCTGTAAAATATTAAACCATCAGGATAGAAAGGTTATACGAATATATCATAAAAATTATGTAAACATAATGAAAAGGTTAGGCGGACATAACTAAAAGGTTAGACGAAATAACTAAAAGGTCATGGAGTAAAATTAAGGTTTGAGCGCGATTTGGGGGTGCGTGTCAGCGCGTGGGGGCGCGTTCCAGCGTGTTTTGGGCATGAAAATCACCTTCAGGGTCATATGACCCAGATTGCATGGTTCATGACCCATGCACTTGGTGTATAGAAATAATTGTGGACTCTCCATCATTTTCAGTCATTAGATCTGATATCATAGTTGACTTTGACTTTAATGTTCTCAAATCTGATGGCTGAAAATGAGTGGAGAGTCTGGTGTATTAATACACCTGGTGTACTATAGAACTACCCTAAGTTCTTATAGCTCGTATTTTATTTTATTCTAGGGTAATATCATTCTCAAACCAATACTATATGGAGTTAGTCTCCTGTGCAACTGGTGCACATACAATTCGGGTCGGGTCCGGGTCAACCCGGATCCGCGCACTTTTATTTTATTTATTTTTTTTAATTTTATTTTTTCATTTCAGGTTGTTACCTTTATGTTATATGCATGTGACCTTTATGTTATATAAGTGTGACCTTTATGTATAAATGTAATGACCTTTATATACTCTAACTTAGAAAAAAATGAAGAATTTTAGTAAAATTTATACATATTTACATTTATGTAATATTAGCTACACATATATTCATCCTTAAAATGCACTGAATTTTGAAAATTTCAATTTTTTTTCAAAGTTATGGATTATAAAGGTCATAATATTTGTACATAAAAGTCACAAGAATTGTAAATAAAGGTTACAACAATACAATTTAAAGGTCTTAATCTGAAGTGAAAAAATCTGAAAATCTTCATTTTTTCCTAAGTTACTGAACATAAAGGTCATAACATTTATATATAAAGGTCACACTTATATAACGTAAAGGTCACATCCTTATAACATAAAGGTAACAACCTGAAGCGAAAAAAAAAAGAAAAAAAAAAAGAAAATCCAGGTGCGCGGATCCAGGTCGGGTCGTCCCAATTGCACAAATCCAGATTCGTGTGTCTGGTGTACAGCAGCATTTGCCTGCTATATGTGGTCTTTTGTTTTGGAATTTTTTTTTTTCCGATCACAACATGTACTTTTTATATGCAACAAACTCCTATAAAAAAGTGCAAACGTGATTTGCACATGCCCAATTGGAGTTTTTTTTCTTTGTTATTTTCTCTATTAAAACATGCAAAGTCAATGTTGATTTTGAGAAGTTAATTCCTCCAATTGGATATGTAAAAATCAAATATGCGTTTTTTACTGGAATTTGTTGGCATAAGTTGTAAAACAAAGAAAAACTTATAATATAGGTTGTGATCGAAAAAAAAAAAAAAAGATTTCATAATGGAAAAATGCATGTATAATATTAATATTTAAAATATTCTTATTGCATGAGTAACATGTAATTGATATGTGAATGTAGTGAACTAGAAATGCAATAGATTGTTAATTATTGCTCTTGACTAATTCTCTTCTTCTTAGTTTTATCAATAACATTTAATATATCAAACTATTGACTTATGAATATTTAGACAATGAATTAATAGGAGATAGAGTAACAAGTTTCTAAATCGACTAATTATGGAAAAAATAAGTCGCACATATTATACAATCACTTTTTCTTTCTTTCAAACTTGACAAAATAAAAGATTCAAATCCCAAACAATCCTTCAATGAAAAAAAATGATCATCAAGTACTAAAAGTTCAAAATTTACAATATTTTGGTCTATCAGTGCCCATTACAATCAAAAAGCTATTGTGTTTTTTCGTACCAAATATATTCAGTTGTGCCAATTCAATGATTGTGTTTGCCAGCATCAATATTTTTTGTATTTTTCTATGTTCAATTTATTTATTTTGAAATATATACACATATATATAATTCATATGGTTTGAGGTGGTTGTTTAATGATTATAAAACAGGGCATATGAAAGAACGATTCATAATATATTAAACAGCATATCATATCCCCACAATTTTTGACACCATACATATAAAGTTGTATGAAAGTGTGTCAATGGAAATAATAGTGTATGATGAGAATGAGGTTATATATTATGTGCAGAGAATGAATTTCTCCATATTTCAAGGACTGATCAGCAATAAACAAAAAGTTGGGATTTTATTTTATTTTTCTTCAAAGGAATAACAATCATGAAATCGAAGAAATTCATGAATAATGGTCAACTAAATCATGCGCACTATTTTTGCACATTTTAAACAGAAATGACCAAACAAAAAGATAAACAACAATACGAATAAAAAGAACAAAAGAAGACTTTATTTTAGGGGCCCCTTTTTTGGACAAAAAATTAAATTGTGAAATTCTTTGTTCAAACTATTGTATTTAATAATAATAATAATTAATATAGTATGAGATTTATTTCTAATAGTATGATATATGGAATTAATTACTTTCCATGTTAATTTACTTCGAATAATTTATTTAGTTTAATTATTAAAGAAAGTGTGTGATAAGTCCAAAGTATAAAATCATCTTATCCAAAATATTTCTTAGAAAGCAAACTTATGGTGAAGATAGGATTGGTTGCAACCATAGTTGACTATATAGGGTGTGTTGGGCATCTATTGTCAAAAGTTTATATGACCAAACATGAACTTTTTTTTTTTTTTTTACAATTATAAGTTTTACCATATTAATATTTTATATAGTATATTAACTATGTATTCAATGAATTTTTTTTTAAGGCAAAAACTTGTGTACCCCGGTGCACCATACCCCCAACTGTATTATTAGTTTGGTATTAATTATATACTCATAAAGTATTATTGGTGTTTTCATAATGTATTAATGGTATATCCTTGAAGGTATTAGTGATATACTCAAAAGGTATTAGTTGCATATTCATAAGGTATTACGTGTATAACTGAGATATATATTTTAGTGAACTTATTATTCAAGATATTACTTATTACATGTTAAGGTATTAATCATATTACTTAAAGGTATTACAATAAGTGTTTGGAGACACATCTTACGATCAAGTTAGAGATGAAATATTGTAGCTCTCACCCAATTCACTTTGCATAGTAAGAAGTCGAATCGGAACATCTGAACCTTCTATACAGTTTCATCTCATCGGCTAAAATCCATGAAATTGCTTATTATTTAGGCTAAAGTTTGATATTGTTTGATATAACACCATTACTTATCATGATTACTTTTTGCGAATAAGATTGCAAAATCACACAACAATTTTACCTTTTAGCCTCTAAAATCTTCCTTTTTAGAAAAGTACTTAAATAGTGTTAATCCCTTATAATGAGTATTTAGGAGTGCTCTTACAGATATCATCCTAATTATTCATCACTTGCTTGAATTTCAAGTATCATGAGTTTGGAATAATTTCCAAATTTTTCCAAATGATTTTGTCCCTTGAAGAATTAATATACAATTAATTTAGTAAATTACTTGCTAATTTTCATTTTATTTCATATCTTCAATAATAAGATGACTTGCAAAATGTTGATTCGATCTTTAATTTAAAAGAAACAATATTTTTCGTATGTATTGCCTTTTTCAAATCATATATTAGTCAAATAATTCTTTAAGTTTGTATGACATGGTATTATTACTTGGAAAATATGTATTGTATATTAAATAAATTAAGATGTGAGATTAAGATATGATTAAATAATAATAAAAAAACGTTTTTAGTAAAATGTGGACTCACATTTTTGAATTTGGAATAATGGGATAACTTGTGGAGCATGCCAAACATTGCCTCTTAAGTTTGGTTTCATTTTTCAGAATTTCATTTTTAAGATTATAGAATAGAAAACATAAAATTTTTACACAGGAATGGAGCCAATAGTTTACCATAGTGGTTGAGATTAGATAACAAAAAATACAATATTTAATTTATTTTGTACATGATATTTTTCTTATTATTTTATATTAAAACGTAATATAATATTGTTAGAAATTCAAATAGAAATTTATAATTAGGAAGACGGGAAAAAAGTTGAATTATATTCAATAACAGTTATATAATATTAGTTTTAACTATTTACTATAGTATTTAGATCATTCGACCCATATATACACATTTTCGTACTCTCATTGACTATGATTAAAATATTTATAACTACAATGTTTAATCAAGATAAAATATTGATAAATTAATGGATTACATCGTTTTCTCCAACGTCGTATTTACATTGCATAATGCTTCATATTGAGGAAAAGAAAATCTCAAAATACTATGCTAAATGTCCAAAATATAACCAAACATCTCAATTTTTTAAGCACATAAAAATGGATTTAATTGTTAATTCCCTAACATGAAGAATGTATGAAAGAGTCGATGCAAATATATATATGAGATTATTTTATAAATATAATTTTATGAGTCGAGTCTCATTATTTATAATTCAACCCATTTTTATAAGTTAAATTACTGATGACATATCTCATAGGATTATATTTGTAAGATTGTTGACATGTAAATTGGTATGAAACGAATCGAGTCAAACACCAAATACATATTTGATATAAATTGAAGGAAATAAAGTCAAGAACAAGTAAAAAAACAAGAATTTGGGCTTGGAAGCCTACCCGGTTGATTCTGGCCGTCAAAGTTATATTTTATTGATTTATATCAAATAATAGTATAACATTGTCCTAATACAGTGTTTTATGTAAGATGATATCACATGAGACTTTAAATAAGCTGGAGTTCATATGAATTAGTAAATTAAAGACAATCAACTTGTTCAATACGATCAACGTCGCTCTCACATAAGACAATATGAAATTATGTCTCACATTAATACCATATGAATTTTTGTGCACCTAAAGGGATCCAATATTGCTGAATAGGATTTGATTTTATTTGAATTTGTTTCATTCAACGGATATCTTGAATTTAATGTAAACTTCTTGAGTTTTCGAATTGTGTTGAGTATTGAAACACATATTTGTGCCCTAGCCAGCTTGGTCAGCTCTAGCCGCCCATGATTGGGCTCAATCCTCCGGCCTTCATCCACTTGATCTGGCCGGCCCCTGATTATGTTGTCTTCCGACTGACCCTCTTGATCGATCATATGTCTAACTCTGACTAGCTCGATTTCAGATACAACAGGTCAGAGATAGACTTCCAACTAATCAAAGTCAAAAAAGAAACGTATTTATTGCATTTTACAAACTTATAAATATTTGATCTAACAAAATTTACTCGGCAATTGATCAATCTTCTCATCTTAAATGTGAGACGAAATTCATGTTGATAGTTAGAAATTAAATATTACATTTACTTTAAGTAGATAAATAAATAACCCGACAAATTAAGTCATGACTTATGATCCATGCCAAAAAGAAAAAGAAAAAGAAAATCACAATAAAACGACAGCGTTTGGCCTCGTGATTTGAGCTTTCAAATATAAAAACCCTTTAAATAATAGTAATTTCGTCGTAAGTGACAAGTGAAGGCATTTTGTGTATAAATATGGAGAGTGGAGAAGTTTCTTTGGTCTTCATCCGGTTTACTTCCTCTCTCTTCAAAATTCTAGAGAGAGAAAATCAGTTCATAGATCACTGAGAGAGAGAGCATCGAAAGTGGAAAAGTAAAGTGAAAAAGGGGACAAAGAAGCCATTAAAGCAGTTGCTGTTGTTTAGTTGGTTGATGGTGGAAAATTCACTAGGCGTGTTGCGTCTTCACAAGGGTAAATCCGTCTTTCCGTACCTCCGCCCCATGCTCGCCGGCGGTGCCGCTGTGGTTGAAGCAATCGGAAGCAGTATCGGTCAGCTTAGCAGGGCGGTGTTCATCGGAGGTGGCGGCGGCGGATTCTGGAGGGATGCGGCGGCCAATGGCGGCGTAACCCTCGCCTTCACGGCGTTTGCTGGCCTCGCATTAGCCGCCGCGGTGGTCTACACTACTAGGTAAAGAATTTGAGAAAAATATTTGTGCCGAATTTGGGCGAGATTTTTCTGAATCTGGAGCTGTAAACCCTAGGGAGAGTAATTTATTTATTAATAATTATAAAAGAAAAGGAAAATAGGAGTGAAAAATTGTTGTTAGATGAGAGCTCTAAGACGAAGTCATACCTCGTCAAAATCTTCGCCACCGTCATCGTCGTCGTCGTCTCCACCATCTTCATCGTGGATTCATTTGAGATCGGTTCTGTTCATTGTTGCTTCCTCCAACTCCTCACCAGCTTCTTGTTCTTCTTCTTCTTCCGATCGGTGAGTCTCCTCTTTCCCTCTTTAAATTAATCTCCTTAAAATTACTTCCTTATTTTTTTTCCTAACTCAGTGGTGTAACGGTTGGTGATGGTGATTTAAGTTCAGATCTTGACTTTACTCTTCCAAAACATTATTTTCTTCAATCTCTAAATCATTTCCCCCAATCTTCTGCTCAATCTGCCATTTCCTTGCAGCTCAGCAGTAAAGCTTCATTCTTTATGTTGCTAGGAGGTGTTGCTTCAGTTAGTTTAGTTGTTTAGGGAGTCTGACGGAGAAGAGTAATGCTGATTTGACTTGGTAAATTGAAGTATTCTTTTAATTGTTTAGTCAAAGATGGGTTCAAAGATTTTGAAGGATCGTCTGGTGTAGAACATATATTGAGTTTGATAAATGAGAAGACCCAAACAAGTCCTTATCTTGGTTTTTGTTGAATTAAAGTGAAATTTTGTTTATTTCCCATGCATTATAGACTTCTGGAACTAATGAATTGAAGACATCCCAAGAACTGGTCGTTGAGTTATGAGACATGTGTTTTTTGGCTAAGTTTATTCCAAGTAGGAATAACAAGTCAAATGTGAAAAAAGCTGTTGTTTGTTTTAGAAATTGCTGTTTGACCTACCCTGGCAGTCACCATGTTTCCATTTTGTCAGAAATCTCCTTGAACATGAGGAGGTTCTTATGTTTTGTATCAAGTCGTGATTTACAATTTATGAGCATGATTCATAGACCTAGAAGGCTAGGAGGAAGACTGTGAATGTGACCGTAATTTATTTTAAGAATTTATTTAGAACCAGTCTATTCTGACTCTCTGATTCATATTACAAGGTGCTGATTGATTTGGTTGGGACATGTCTGTAAAGATGGGATGCCCACCTTAACCCTGTGCTGTAGGTTAGCTGTTTATGTCTTAAGAGTTAGATGTTGATATTTGATTAGATTAGGTGGTATCATGGTTGTTACTACCATGCTTTTCTTCTAGTTATCGACATATGGTAAATTCTTCCTCATATTTAATGATCGCAGCCTTTTTTCATGGTTTTATCAATCCATGCTACCTGACTCAAGTGTTGAACAGTTTACCATCTAATTCCAAGCTATAATTTTGTTTCAATTCATGTGAACCCTTGTAACAATAATAGTCCATCTCTTTACAGATTTCACAAGACTAGAGCATTTTATGGTCTTTTTCTGGCTCATCAAATTCAGTGTTCTTACCATACTAAAAACCAATAGATGTTATACGAATTATAGAACCAACAGATGCCCTTTCTGAGTAATTAGATTACTCGTATACCTCTGTGAGTTTATTGAGCGCAGAGTAGACTGGAAACCACATTGCCTGCTGAATCTAGGTGTGCAAGATGAGTGATCCGAGCTTGCGAGCATAACCAGCTGACTAAATGTCACTATATGGAAGCTCAATTGAGACCGAACTTGTTGATCCACACTCTCTAACAAGCTAATCTTGAGCTTAATTAGACGTCCAAAAGCTCACTACATTTAATATTGATTTTTCTGTTTACTATACTAAGAATATTAGGTTATTTTAGATTATCAATATTTTATATAAAATGATTCAAGAATATTGAATTACAGATTATGTTTTATATACAAAATTGTTTACAGCAATACATCAATCAACTAATGATGCGTAAACATTATGATAAATTTAAACTCCCCCCCCCCCCTCCACCCCTCTTTGTGTTCTTTTTTTTTTCTAAATTGAGCTTGAGCTCTATACTTTTGAAAAGCTTGTAATTTAACTATTGCAAAGAGCTCCGCTGCTAATTTTCAGAAGCTTGCTTGAACCTTATAGTTTTTGCACCCCATGCAGAATCATCTCTTGTATGTCTTTTATATAAAGCTGCTCTCTGGTTTATTAAATGAAGAGAAATGTATGTATGATCATGAGGAACTACTTTTGATTTTAACTTTCTGGAAAGTCAGCTGTGGTTCTTAAGCCATTATGTTCATTCATATGTCATCCGGTCTTCTTTCTAAATATTTTGTGATCAAACTTGATTACGAGTCTGTTTTACCTTTTGATCTATAAATAAACAACTCTCTGTGCAATATGCCAATATGTAAATATTTATCTTCAGGAACTCTTATATATATGCTGTCAAATGTAGTTAGACCTATTGAATCTGCCTATATGAGCATCTATCTATAGATTTGATCTGTTTTCTTACTTTTCGATCTATAAATAAACAACTTTGTGTAAAGATATGCAGGGCATTCGTCTGTAGGAAACTCTGTACATGCTGTCAAATGTAGTTGGACCTAGTAAATCAGCTTATGGGCTCTGACAAGAAAATTCATGTTACTTTGTTTATAAGGCCTTCCCATTTATCAAATGATTAATTAAGCCTGTTGTATATTTTCAGGGGCCGCCTCAAATCTCCATGGTCTAGAAGGAAAAGGAAACATATACTCTCTCCTCAGCAGTGGAAAAGTTTATTCACTCCTGATGGAAAACTCCGTGACAATGGAGTGAAATTTCTGAAGAAAGTTCGAAGTGGAGTGAGTTGTGACTTTATATTTCTCATGTTTCTTTTTATCTTTACTGAAATATGGCTCTGCTTTCGATGAATCAATGGTTCTACTGGACAAGTTTTTAAAATTTTGTACCTTGTTTTTTTTTAGGGTGTTGATCCTAGCATTAGGGCGGAGGTTTGGCCATTTCTTCTTGGAGTGTAAGTTGACTGACCTTTTAGAATATATGTCATTTTGTGCCTATAAAGTATATTGGGACTTTGTGTTTAGAGCTTTACATCATTGTCATTTCTTCAATGTCCATTAATGTTTTGTAACTTAGCATTCGTGAAGGGTTATGCTATTTTTGTTTTCAATGGAAGCATCTCTTAATTTGCTAGTAATCTATACCTTTCGTTTTAAGCATATCCATGTAATTGCAGAATATTCAGATGGCATGATCTTTTTCTAGAATGATCCCAATTTTTTTTCTTTTTGCAGTTATGACCTCACGACTTCCCAAGAAGAAAGAGATGTTACTAAAACAAAGAACAGGTGAAGTCAAGTGTATCATCCTTTTTTTTGTACTAATGTTGTTAATGCTTTTTTTTTTTTTTCATTTGCTGAAGTCAAATTTAGAGATATTAAGTTTATTCAACTTAAGTTTCTACTGGTGTTGTGTTGATTTATGCAGAAAGGAATATGAAAATTTACGGAGACAGTGTCGCCGACTTCTTAAACATAATGGAGAACTTTCCAAGTCAAATGAAAGCGGTGAAACCAGTAATGGAGGTGGTGGAAGTCTCACGGAAGGCATGGATTCTCCAGGCTCTGAAGATGTTGTGAGCGCCAGAGAATCCCTTTCCAGTGAGGAAGCATTCCATAATAATGAGGACGAATGCTCTACAGGCTCGATCATGGATGGATGTGGGGGTTCGAAGAGAATTACTGATTCAACTGTTGCATCTGACTCGGAGTCCTCCGACTCAGACTCCTCTGATGATCCTGAAGTGAGTCGAACTTTTGACTTTCCTGAAAGCACGCAGGACCACGATCCTGATGATGAACTGTCCTCGAAGGAGGAATCGTCTCCCACGAAAACAGATGCCCAGTCTCATCCCCGCAGTAGGGAAGATTTTGCCACCTGGCAGCGAATCATTCGCCTAGATGCCGTTCGAGCCAATGAGGAATGGATAACATACAACCCAACACAGGCTGCAGTATCAGAAGCTAAAGCACATCGTGCTGCTGACGCCGTTGGATTGAAGGATTACAACCACCTCCTTCCTGGCCGGATCTTCCATGCCGCCCGTTTGGTTGCCATTCTTGAAGCCTATGCACTTTACGACCCTGAAATCGGGTATTGCCAGGGAATGAGCGATCTACTCTCTCCCATAATTGCTGTCATGACCGAGGACCACGAAGCTTTCTGGTGTTTTGTTGGTTTCATGAAGAAGGCCCGCCACAATTTCAGACTCGACGAGGTTGGAATCAGAAGGCAGCTAAACATCGTCTCCAAAATAATCAAGTACAAAGACTCCCATCTCTACAGGCATCTCGAGAAACTCCAAGCTGAGGATTGCTTCTTCGTCTACAGAATGGTGGTCGTGCTCTTCAGAAGGGAGCTATCTTTCGACCAAACTCTGTGCCTATGGGAAGTCATGTGGGCCGACCAGGCTGCTATACGGGCTGGTATAGGAAAATCGGCTTGGAGCAGGATTAGGCAACGGGCCCCACCAACAGAGGACCTCTTGCTATACGCCATTGCAGCCTCGGTACTACAAAGGAGGAAACAAATCATAGAAAGATACAACAGCATGGACGAGATTCTGAGGGAATGCAACGCTATGGCCGGGCATCTTGACGTGTGGAAGCTCCTTGACGACGCACATCACTTGGTCGTGAATCTCCATGACAAAATCGAGACCCCTTGAATCTTATTGGTAAAATGTTCTCTCCGCTAATTTATTTCTTCTAATTATTGGCAAGCATATTACGAAAAAAACGTTGTTTACTATCGTCTTTTCTTTTGATTTTTAATGGGAAAACAAATTGGAACATACTTTGGTAAGTAGCAAAGCTCTAATGCAATGAGCTGGCTTACAAAATGACCTTACATTTTGATAGAGGTAGATTTTTGAGGAAGAAAATATTGTGTAACATCTCTATCTGTACATTTGATGTGTTGGAATTTTTAGCTGAAGTTAATACGTTTGACATTTGTGCGTCGATCAAATTTGGAGTTAAGTGATGGGTGAGAACCGCATTTTTATGACCGATCTACCAATCCGACCGGTTTAATTTATGTTTGCAGATTGGCAGTAAAATTTCGAAGTTACATCTAAAACAGTAGAGCTGTCGGGCTAGAGATTGGAGTCGAATAACATTTTCTATTTTCATGATAAAATTATGAATTGGACTTGTCTCTAACCTTATTAAACTATTGTTTCATATTAAAATATACTTACTTATTTTTTTGATTTATGTGTCTCACATATACATTTAATTTTTAAGTTTTCACAATTGTTGAGCATGTCCAAAAAAGTTTTCCTTATTCCCGTGCAATCTGGAACAAATATAAAATCAAATATTCGATGTTTTTATTAAGTCTAGTAACCTACACCCTAAGAAATATTCCTCTCTTTTGTTTCTCCTATTAATTTTCTGTTAAAGTTTTAATTTACAATAATATTTTACGTATTTATACCTTTAAGAATTTTTATGCATTCTCATAATCGTAAATTTATGTATCAATAATTTCAATTTCTGCTTTTCAACTAATCTTTTATAAATCATCTGTAAACTTCCGTCAATCTAATAAATTATATGAGACTACCTAAAACAAATTTTGAAACAAGTTAATTCATAACAAATGCTTAACAATTCATATAAATATTTGTAAAAATAGATTTAACTTATAAATAATAAGGATTCATCTTGAAATTTATATAGTCAAAATATAAAAAGGCAGCAAGAACTTGATTGAATTTCGTTACATTTATGCAAATCATCTTACCTTGATTTTATTAAGGAACGTTGGGTGAATGAAGCCTCTTATTGAGAAGCTTGAAATTTTACGTGACTCAGAGACAGCAAACAAATGATTCAATATGCGTAAAAACTGTGGATTCAGACAAAATCTTGAAGGAGTCTTAAAGAATCTTAAAAGGGTCTTAACGACAACAATAGATCAAGTACACAATCACCTGTAATAGAAACATGGGAGTATGTCTACTTCAGTCAATATTACAGATGCAACTAATATTACGGAATCTGTAGATCTGCTCCACTCATTTTTCTTTGGTGTAGTGTCGGACAGCAAAAGCCAATCCCAAGATTAAGAGAGGCACGACAAACTGCAAAATCTTGATCACAATCTCAGGAGTTTTGTTCTGGTTGTGTGTATCTTGATGTGGAGCGATGACGGAGCGTTTCAAGGGGACCGTGGCCTTGTCTATCTCCCCAATGTAGTATTGGTCCATCATTTCTCTAGCTGAATCACTATGCCCAATGTCTTCAAAATCATTGGTTGCATCCTTTCCTACATAATGATAATCAATTAAAGTTTTATTTGTAGATGTTTTGTAAACAATACTTTGATGTGGTTATAGTTTGGTTCTAAATAATTCATATTTTGGATAATGAAAATACGAACAAGTAAGCACATCTTTTACTGAGAATGAAATGAAGATTGCAAATTGAACAAATAGATCACTTACTTACATCCACAAACGGTTGTGCCTCAGTTATGAACAACATTTTTCATGACAAACAGATCTAATGAGCTAGAAGAATAGACTCAGACAGGGTTACTGCAGAATTACCTGTGGCGGATAGCAAAACCTCATCGCCTCCAGGATGATCTTCCATAAATGGAGTTACATCATAAACCTGAGAATATAAATAACGTTAATTGGGCTTATCTAATCACACAATCTAATTTTCTACAAATAAAATATAAAACAAAAAAAGCTAGACAAAATAGACCCAAATAAAACAGTAAAAATAAACTACCTATGCATCAAAAAAGTACAGTCCAAGAACTAAAGACTGAACTTGTTGGGGGTGACATTAACATTTACTTCATTCTTTAAATCATGCGCACAAATTCAAACCATGTATTGTGAATTACAGGAAGTGCTAATCAGTTCCAAAGATAAAAGATTTGAACTATGGAGATTAAATTTCAAGTACTACGAAATATATCTATCAGATACACCGCATCAGTGAAAATTAAATATTACATAAAACTATCTCGGAAATTCAAAGAATATGAGTCAATTTAAATAAATGAACATCAACAAATTTTAGTAAGTCCAATGGTGATCTCTAAGATGCCACGCCGGTGTAAATTCACCATCACTATATCAATTAGCATACAGAGGCACTGCTGCAACAACTTTTTCCGGCACAAAAGAAAGGGCTCAACTTTGACAGCATTACATTATCAACCCAAAAAAGACATAAAAAAACTTTGCCGGCATTACATTATCAACCGAAAAAAGAAAAACAAAAAAACTTGGCCACCATTAATAGTGACAATGATAGGACTAAAACCTTCAAGTTGTACATGGAAAAGAAAATCCACAGAAAATCTCATTTGGATGCCTTTCCTCTTCACCTAACCCTTTGTCTAAGTAAGATACTACACCTCCCATCCCACCCCTATCCCTCGTACACAGACCAGCACATGGAGAAAATCTCATGGAACAATTATGTGACTTACAATAAAATTTGAAAAAGTCAGAAGCGCCATAAATGGTTAAAGTCATGTTATGCATATCCACAGTTGAAGCTTTTAGAACAAATTTAAAAATTGCAGAAATCCATAAATTACCCAATTGAGTTATGCATCTATACTTATGAATGAATCTCTCATATTTTCATCACCCGATAACATCAACTTAGATGAATTATAAATAAAATCACTAAAACAACTGATAAATTGAAGACGCAAAATTCCACATCTTACTGCAAATTGACTAAAGATAGGCTCAGTCAAAGATATTTCCATCGCTATATAGATATTCAGAAACGTAATTAGGTTTAAATTGAAGCTAAAAAGTTCGGGAAATAGATCATAAGAGCAAAAAATAGCTGCAGCATGGAATTCTTTTTTTATTATTTTTATTTGTAGAAATAGAAAAGGGGAACAAATTGAAAAGAGGATACAACCTTTCCATTGATGATTAGCCAACAATCCTTAGTCTTGTTATGCTTCGCAACCTCTTCAAACACGTGAAATTTCGGATCTGTCGTCATATTGTCTTCACAACTGCAGAAAAATGAAACTCCGAATCAAACGCGATTCTCCACAATTTACTCGTAACAGAAATAGAGAAGAGAGATAGATTCGAAGGAATCATGCGCAAAAGGTGGAATCGCAGAAAAAATTAGACCGAAAGAACTTACATGAGAGAGAAAGTTGACCGAAATCTGGAAGCACACGCTCTCTCTCTCTCTCTACAGTTGCCTACTATATGATGAACGACTGAGCATCGAAATCATCGATGATATATAGTTGTGCAGATTTGACGATTCGGTACTCTGATTTTTAGGAAATTACAGACTGGTCCCACTCTCACTATGGTTTTCATATTTCTCGAAAGTTCGAAATAAATTATTTATCTGACTGAATTGACTTCATATTATAGGATTCATTGCGTGAAACCCCTTGTATTTTAGAAATTTTACATTGGTCCCTCCTATAAGAAGAAAATTGCATGACGAACACATGTGATTATAGAAAATCGACACACGCTCCATTCTATTTAACTGATGTTAACGGCATCAATTTTTGACACCCTACTTCCCGTTATACCCTTATTATACATTAAAAAAATCAAATTCTTTCTCTATTCTCTCTTCTCTTTAATTAATTAGTATCAGCTCTTTTGCTTCTTTAATTATATATTAAAAAAATCAAATTTTTTCTCTATCCTCTCTTCTCTATTCTGCTTTCTCCCTATCTCTCTTCCCTTCCCCTCTCTTTCTAAATGGTGTTTCTCCCCTTCAGCTGCAGCCACCAATGCTGTCGGCGACGAACCCATCGCCGACAAACGAACCCGCCGACGTCCTCTTTTTTCTCTTCTACCTCTTTTCTCTTCTCTTTCCCCCTTTTCTTCCTCTCTTTTGTTTCCTTGGTTCAGATTGGCTTCAAACTGGAGATGGGTCGTCGTTGTCCCTGGAATCGGAGGAGCTCGCTGGTTCGGCTTCGGATTTGATTCGACGAGAGCTCGGCGCTGCCGCTGGAATCGAAGAAGCTCGCCGCCGCTGGAATCGGAGGAGCTCGCTGGTTCGGCTTCGGATCTGATTCGACGAGAGCTTGGCGTTGCCGCTGGAATAGAAGGAGCTCGCCGCCGCTGGAATCGGAGGAGCTCGCTGGTTCGGCTTCGGATCTGAAGAAACGGTGAAGAAGATGTGTTTGTATGTATTGTGTATGTATAGGTGGGATGAAATCAGTACTGTGTATGTATAGTTATAATATTCTTTTTATTTACAAACTTACAATTTTTAGATTAATTATGATATTTAATTTTGATGTTTATTTTCATTAAAATTATTTGGTGCTCAATCTGATTTGATTTATATATGTCATTAGACACTGTGAGGTTGTAGATTGATGTGGTCGAATTGACTACATTCGATCGAACTGACCTCATTCGATCGAACTGACCATATTCGAACTACTCTGTAAAGATGCGAACTAATAAGACTTGAATGCGAACAAGATAGTTCGTGCATTATAAAGAGACACGAGCGAACTGATCAGATTTGCAGCTGAAATGTCGAACTGGATCAAGAACGAACTAATTCAAATTTGGAGTAACCACCACAACCGCGAGAATCTCGCCCACTTCCCACTTTTTTAGGAGAAATCCTAACTGCCACGTTTTTCAGGGAGTATTTATAACCCTTATCTTTCTATTTCACATACGGAATATCACATACAACAATTACTAAGCAAAAGAGCAATAACAACGTTTTTCCCAGATTACTGACTTGAGCGTCGGAGTCTCTTCACCGGGAAAAACCCCCGGTGTTCTTTGTTTTGCAGGTCTTTTTGACCGGAAAATTCCAATCGACGTCGGAGAATTCCAATCGGTATCGGAAAAGAAGAAGATTGAAGTTAGGACAAATCAATTGGCGCCGTCTGTGGGAATCCAAATTTCTTTCGTAACCTTGAGTTTTATTAAGACGTTGAGAAGTTGTGAAAATGGTGAATACCAGAGGATCTCGAAGGAGGTTAGATGAAGGAGCACAATCTGTGCGACAAGATGAGGACCAGTTTTGCACCGGTGAATCCTCCCGGCACAGTCACCTTGACACCGGAGGAACTTTCAACTCTGATAGAAGCGGCTGTCCAGAAAGCTTTGGGCAAGCACAAGGTCGACTCACAACAGGGCAATACTAACATGCCTGTTAGAAGGGAGCAAGAAGGTGACAAATCTCGAATGGATGAACAGGAAAGTCAGTCTGATCATCCTCGAGGCCAGAAACGAGGACATGTCGAACTGTCTGACAAAGTGGATGATCTAAGAAAGGAGTTGCGAGAAGCAATGATCAAGCGAATTGAAGTAGTTCCCTCGGAACTCAATGATCAAGCGAATTGAAGTAGTTCCATCGGAACTCAATGATCAAGCAAATTGAAGCAGTTCCCTCGGAACTCAATGATTAAGCGAACTGAAGTAGTTCCCTCGGAACTCAATGATTAAGCGAACTGAAGCAGTTCCCTCGGAACTCAATGATTAAGCGAACTGAAGCAGTTCCCTCGGAACTCAATGATTAAGCATGAAGAAGTTCCCTCGGAACTCAATGATTAAGCCAACTGAAGCAGTTCCCTCGGAACTCAATGATTAAGTGAACTGAAGCAGTTCCCTCGGAACTCAATGATTAAGCGAACTGAAGCAGTTCCCTCGGAACTCAATGATTAAGCATGAAGAAGTTCCCTCAGAACTCAATGATTAAGCGAATTGAAGCAGTTCCCTCAGAACTTAATGATCAAACGAATTGAAGCAGTTCCCTCGGAACTCACTCATTGAGCGAACAGAAGAAGTTCCCTCAGAACTCACCGATTAAGCAATTTGAAGAAGTTCCTTGGGAACTTGACGATTGAGCGAATTGCAGAAGTTCCCTCGGAACTCGTTGATTAAGCAAGTTGAAGAAGTTCCTTCGGAACTTGATGATTGAACGAATTGCAGGAGTTCCCTTGGAACTCGTTGATTAAGCAAGTTGAAGAACTGACCACATTCGATCGAACTGACCTCATTCGATCGAACTGACCATATTCGAACTACTCTGTAAAGATGCGAACTAATAAGACTTGAATGCGAACAAGATAATTCGTGCATTATAAAGAGACACGAGCGAACTGATCAGATTTGCAGCTGAAATGTCGAACTGGATCAAGAACGAACTAATTCAAATTTGGAGTAACCACCACAACCGCGAGAATCTCGCCCACTTCCCACTTTTTTAGGAGAAATCCTAACTGCCACGTTTTTCAGGGAGTATTTATAACCCTTATCTTTCTATTTCACATACGGAATATCACATACAACAATTACTAAGCAAAAGAGCAATAACAACGTTTTTCCCAGATTACTGACTTGAGCGTCGGAGTCTCTTCACCGGGAAAAACCCCCGGTGTTCTTTGTTTTGCAGGTCTTTTTGACCGGAAAATTCCAATCGACGTCGGAGAATTCCAATCGGTATCGGAAAAGAAGAAGATTGAAGTTAGGACAAATCATAGATTATATCAAGTGAATGAATTTAATCGAGCTTCACTTATCGTATTCCTTTTGCCAGAATTTCGATTTATTGTATCAAATTAGAAATAAATTAAACGAAACTAATTAAAAAAAATCATACCTAAGGCAGTGGGAGTTGAATTTGCAAGGTTGTGGAAGGGAGATTTCATGCATTCAAATAAATTTAGGTCCTTGCATACATATATAGTCAAAGACAAGGGTAATTTCGTATTTTTACACACAAAAAAGGGTAAAAGAAAAGCCAAATTCGCACCTGAAGCGCGTGCAAGCCACACCTGTCAAGTCTGACGGAATTGGGTGACACGCACCGAATTTATGAAAACCCAGATGTTTTTCGTGCAATTTCTCTGACACAAGGGGGTTTCGTGCGAATTTCGATAACACGAGGGGTGCGTAGGATTTTACCCTCATATTATATATATATATATATATCTATATCTATATTATACTAAAAGCAAAAGCAAACAAGTTGTAGAAAATTTCAAATTTGTCATTTTCCCTCCAAACACTCAACCAGTAGAAAAAAAAGAGAAATAAATAAATAACTTTTGGTATCTTCTAGAACAAGCCTAATATATATATATATATATATATATATATATATATACACACACACACGCACGCTATTATACAATAAGTTATCTTCAATTTTACATATATGAGTAAAGATGAAATACAATAAACTATTTTAAATGATATGACTATATCTTAATGATATAGTTCAATTTCGAAAATAATGAAATTTAAACATTGTCAAAAATCAAGCTAAGTTTAAATTTGTTCATAATTTTGATAGATATATAAATGTGGAAAATAGGTTTTAATCTAAAGGGCTATAAAATGTTTAAAAGTTTGAAAACTATTATAGAAATACCAAACTTTATATTTAATTTGAAATTAAAATTAATAATAATAAAGGTTGTGTACCAATCTAAAATCTATCTATATCTATATATCTATGTCTATATATACATAAAAAAAAAATGTTGGCAAAATATATAAATTTGTTACTTTCCATCCTAAAAATGTCACATCAATTTGTGTAATTTTTTTAAATTTCATTTTAGTTTTCTAAATTAATTTAATAATTTTGAATCAATCTTTCATCTTAAGTTATTAAAATTAGGCTTCCTCTACAAGCCATTGGAATTAAGCTTCCTCTACAAGTCATTTTCTACTTCTATATAAACAAGTCATTTTGAATCAATCTTTCATCCTAAAAATGTCACATCAATTTGTGTAATTTTTTTAAATTTCATTTTAGTTTTCTAAATTAATTTAATAATTTTGAATCAATTTTTCATCTTAAGCTATTAAAATTAGGCTTTCTCTACAAGCCATTGGAATTAGGCTTCCTCTACAAGTCATTTTCTACTTCTATATAAACAATGCATGAAATGAAGATGGAAGTCTCACTAAATGAGGATGTGCTAACTTTTTGAAATGGAGGTTATAAATATCGAAACAAGAAGAAAAATAACGGAGGGTTGAAATATTAAAAGAAAAAGGAAAGTAGTGAGGGAAATAAGAAGAAAAATTGAGATGAAAATTATTTTCCCATATAGGCAATGTATATATAACAAATCATGTAATGAGAATGAACTTATATGAAATGGAGGCTAGAAATATCAAAAGAATAAGAAAATTTGGTGATGGAAATAAGAAGAAAAATTGAGATGGGAGTTATTGTATTATATATATATATATATAAAGAAGACCTTCAATAAAAATAACATAACTATTTTTCCCTCCTAAATTTACATATTATAATTGGAAAGAAGTTAGTTACAATAATTAAAAAAATCAAAATAAAAAAATTTATACTTTTAAGGATTGTAGGGTCCACTAGGTTGGGCTATAGTCTATTGGTAGGCTATGTAGGTCATTTTTGTCTTTTTTTATACTACCTCCGTCCCAAAATAAATGACAGTTTAGCCTTTTGCACATATATTAAGAAATGTGATAAATAGTCCAATCTACCCCTATTTAAGTTTAATTAATGAGGAACTTTTATCTCTTTAACACATTTAATTTGAGATGAGTAAATAAGGGCATATTTGGTATATTGCATATAAATATGATTTGGAATACGAAAACGACAATTATTTTGAGACAAATTTTAGTAGCTAAAACGTCATTTATTTTGGGACGGAGGTAGTATTTATATATAAAAATCACATTCTTTAAATTAAATAATTTTTTTATTTAAATTTTTGTTATAATCTATGATATATCAAATTTATCATTTTTGTATCTAGAATTTAATTGTCCCTTTTATTTTGTATTCACAATTTTGATAACAAGTTGGGTATAAGTGAATGAGTGTATACTTAATGCATATTAAATAAGAAATCATGATTTCAAATTAAATG
Organism: Scutellaria baicalensis; assembly: GCA_005771605.1. Taxonomy (NCBI): domain Eukaryota; kingdom Viridiplantae; phylum Streptophyta; class Magnoliopsida; order Lamiales; family Lamiaceae; genus Scutellaria; species Scutellaria baicalensis. The sequence continues at coordinate 67,568,066 of CM016721.1, read as the reverse complement.
AGTTATTCATTTAGAATTTATGTTTAATATATGATTGATCAGTTTTATTGCTTTTATTATAATTTGTTTATTGTAATATTTAATTTTAATGACACCATAAGACAATTTTAGGGATGTAGGTTTTTTAACAAATCATAATTTCAAATTAAATAGTTTCTTCATCTAAAATTTGTTGTTAATGCATGATATATCAGATTTATCATTTTTTAAGAATTCTAATTTGTTAACTTACATTGCATCGTAAAAAATAACAATGTTTAAATTTGATATTTAAATTTTTGTGCATAATTATATTTAACACAATTAGAAATACAAAAACAAATGACTAAATTAAGCAAAGATTAGGAAATAAAAAATAAATTTTAAAATACAAAGTTTTAGACTTTTGGAGAAATTAATTATAATGAAAAATATTTTTATATAATTGTTTGGTTTATTTGCCAATTTAAGTGGGTTCAATATTCAGTTATCTACGTTATTTGAATATATATATATATATATATAGCAATATATTTAAGTATTTATATCTTTTCTTTAATTAACTATAAATAATTAAGTTATTGTTTAGACCGAAAATTTCAAAGAAATTTATAATTGAACGTCAGGAAATATGCAGCTTTGTCAATAATTAAAATTAATCACTTATCAAGCATGCATAAAAAAATACAATAATATATTTATCATGACACTTATGTCTATATTATAAACTGCAACATGCATAACATATATCTTTAGGAGTTAATTTTTTTATAGGTCGATCAAATTTGGAGTTGATTGATGGGTGAGAACCGCATTTTTATAACCGATCTACCAATCCGACCGGTTTAATTTATGTTTGCAGATTGGCAGTAAAATTTCGAAGTTACCCCTAAAACAGTAGAGCTGTCGGGCTAGATCGAGGTTGGAGTCGAATCACATTTTCTATTTATCTTTTTTCATGATAAAATTATGAATTGGACTTGTCTCTAACCTTATTAAACTATTGTTTCACAGTAAAATATACCTACTTATTTTTTTGATTTATGTGTCACACATATACATTTAATTTTTAAGTTTTCACAATTGTTAGAGCATGTCCAAAAAGTTTTCCTTATTCCCGTGCAATCTGGAACAAATATAAAATCAAATCCAACAATTGATTTTAAACCTAGTGTTTAAATTTGGAATTTTTATTAGAATCTAGTAGCCTACACCGTAAGAAATATTCCTCGCTTTTGTTTCTCCTATTAATTTTCTGTTAAAGTTTTATTTACAACAATATTTTACGTATTTATACCTTAAGAATTTTTATGCATTCTCATATTCGTAACTTTATGTATCAATAATTTCAATTCCTGATTTTCAACTAATCTTTTATAAATCATCTGTAAACTTCCGTCAATCTATAAATTATATGAGACTACCTAAAACAAAATTTGAAACGAGTTAATTCATAACAAATGCTTAACAATTCATATAAATATTTGTAAAAATAGTAGATTTAATTTATAGATAATAAGGATTCATCTTGAAATTTATATAGTCAAGATATAAAAAGGCAGCAAGAATTTGATTGAATTTCGTTGCATTTATGCTGTTAGGATCTTGAGTTCAGATCGACAACCAACTCAGCAACTCAAGCTTCCAAACTTTGAAAACCCTCTTTAATGGCAGAAACAAAAAAACGAGAAAGAAAACACAATGCACAACGATTTACGTGGTTCGGAGTGTTTCCACGTCCTACATCCACGGCCAAACGGCAGCTATAACACTTTACTCAAGCTGAAAATATCCAGATTACAAGCTAACCCAAATTAGGGTTTCGAATGAAATAATGAAGAACCCTAAAATGCTAACTCTCTGATCTCACGCTCAAATCTTGTGTTTTCTTTTCCTATACATGCATGTTTATATACTGAACAAAACCCCTAAACTAATTGGAGAAAACCGCTTGCCAATCGAGCTGAATTTCTGTTGCAAATCCGAAAACTGCGCAGCAACCCTAACTGCCAAGCCTAACAGACTTGAACCGCTGCAGACTCGCGAAGCCCGGTTCACTGCTTTCTCGCCCGGTTCTGCAACTCCCGATTCCGGTTCTGAACTCCAACATTTATGCATGATGATTTATACCTACAATCCTCCACCTAAATCTAAATGCATGACCTGTACATCTTTACCTGCAAAAGACAACACTTAAACAACAACATTAGCAATTAGGTGGCCAAGATAAAACATTCACCAATCGCATACAGTGCTTAAACTTCCCACTACTCAAGATTTTGGTTAGCATATCCGCTGGATTATCTTCAGTGCCAATCTTCTTCACCTCCACAACACCTTTCTCTATGATATCTCTAACAAAATGAAGTTTAACATCAATATGCTTCGATCTATCATGGAAAACCTGATGTTTTGAGAGATGTAGAGCGCTTTGGCTGTCACAATGAATGGTTACTCTCTTCTGAGTAATGCCTAACTCCTGAATAATCCCTTTCAGCCAGATTGATTCCTTTATGGCTTCGGTCATAGCCATATACTCAGCCTCCGTAGTAGAAAGTGCAACCATCGATTGTTGTATACTTCTCCAGCTTATTGCAGTTCCAAAGAAGGTGAAAATGTAACCTGTAAGTGACTTCCTTGTGTCAATATTTCCAGCAAAATCTGAGTCTACATATCCCACTAATGCATCCTTAGATGTTTCCTGCTGATTGGTCTGAAAAAGTAGTCCTAAGTTTGCTGATCCTCCTATGTATCTAAGCATCCATTTGAGTGCATCCCAGTGAGCCTTTCCAGGATTAGCCATAAACCTACTCACTGCACTCATTGAAAATGCAAGATCTGGTCTGCTACAGATCATAGTGTACATCACACTCCCAACACCACTTGCATAAGGGACACCTTCCATATACCTCTTGTCTTGATCTGAAACTGGAGATTGTTCCTTTGATAATTTCATGTGCTGTCCTAAAGGAGTTACAGTAGCCTTAGCTTGATGCATATTGAACCTCTTAAGAACCTTTTTCAGATAATCAGTTTGAAATAAAAATATCTTTCCAGCATCTCTATTCCTTAAGATATCCATTCCTAAGATTCTCCTAGCATCTCCTAAGTCCTTCATCTCAAATTGTGAGCTGAGTTTCTCCTTTAGAGCATTGATCTTGTACATGCTCTTGCTGGCTATGAGCATGTCATCAACATAAATCAAAAGATAAGTAACAACCTTCCCATCTTCCTTCTCAAGATAAACGCAGTTATCATAGGGACACTTAATCAGTCCAATTTTCAGCATGTATTCATTAAATCTCTTGTACCATTGTCTTGGACTTTGCTTAAGTCCATACAATGATCTTTGCAGCTTGCATACCTTTGATTCATTCCCAGGTAGAATAAAACCTTGTGGTTGTTTCATGTATATTACTTCATCTAAGAAACCATGTAGGAATGCAGTTTTAACATCTAGCTGTTGAAGTTCCATATTCCACTGTGTAACCAAAGATAAGAGCAGCCTTATGGAGCAGTGCTTTACCACAGGAGAAAAGATTTCATTAAAGTCCACCCCTTCTCTTTGTGTAAATCCTTGAGCTACCAATCGGGCCTTGAATCTGATCTTCTCAGTTCCAGCAACTTCAATTTTCTTCTTGTAAATCCATTTACTTCCTATAAGCTTCTTATTAGCTGGTTTATCCACAAGTATCCAGGTATGATTCTTCTCCAGGGAATGTAACTCCTCTTTCATTGCTGAGATCCATTCCACACTATCCTTGGAATTCATGGCTTGATTATAACTCTGAGGCTCATCATACTCCAAATCCTGAGCTACTGCCAGTGCATAAGACACTATATCAGCTTGTCCAAACCGATTTGGGGGTTGAATCCTTCTTCTTTCCCTATCTCTTGCTAAGCTATAGTGTCTTAAATCAGTAGGGTCTAGATCATCTTGCTCCTGTTGAGCATCTTCTCCTTCAGACTCTTGATCAATACCATCATGTTCTTGCTGATCATGATGAGTTTCTGAAGAGTGAGTGTTTGTTGGCTCCACCTCCACTGAAATTCCAGACTGCTCTTGATCATTCTCAGTAGATGAATATCCCATAACACTCTCCTTAAATACCACATCTCTGCTTGTGAAGCACTTTTGATATCCAGGCTCCAAACACCACAATTTATATCCTTTTACACCTGCAGGGTAGCCTAAGAATATGCACCTTAAAGCCCTAGGTTCTAGTTTATCTTGTTTGATGTGTGCAAAGGCTAAACATCCAAAGACTTTAAGCTGTGAATAATCAATTACAGAACCACCCCACATTTCATCAGGACATTTAAAATTTATGGCAGAAGATGGAGCTTTGTTTACCAGATAAGCTGCTGTGGTAACAGCTTCTCCCCAAAAACTTTTAGGCAATCTTGCATCCAGCAGCATACACCTCACTCTCTCCAGCAATGTCCGGTTCATTCTCTCTGCAACTCCATTTTGTTGGGGGTTTGCAGGGACAGTCTTATGCCTAGTAATGCCTTTTGCTTTGCAATACTCCTGAAATTCATCAGACAAGAACTCCAGCCCATTGTCAGTTCTAAAAAACTTAAGGGACTTACCAGTCTGATTTTCTTGATTCTGGAGCCAATCTTTGAACACTTTAAAGGCCTCACTCTTGTGTTTGAGTGTGAACACCCATAGTTTCCTGCTGTAATCATCAATAATTGAGATGAAATACCTTGCTCCACCATGAGTAGTTGTTCTAGCTGGCCCCCAAATGTCTGAATGGACATATTCTAGTGGTTGAGATGAGTGGTGATTTCCAGTAGGGTATGGTAGCTTCTTGGCCTTTCCCATGATGCATTGGTTACAGAGCTCTAGCTTCTTGCTGATTTCTCCACCTGCACCAAGCACACCCTTCTTGGATAATAAAAGTAATCCTTTACCTCCAATGTGTCCCAATCTTTTATGCCAAAGATGAGCTTCAGTGTTGCTCATGACAGCATCCACTTCACCAAGCACTGTAGATCCAATGAGTATATATAGCCCATTGCTCTTCCTTCCTTTTAGTATGAGCTTCCCTTGCTTGGTTACTTGAATCAGACCTTGATTTGTGTTGAACTCATAGCCTGCAGAATTCAATAAACCAAGTGAGATAAGGTTTCTTTTCAATTCTGGAATATACCTCACATTGGACAGTCTTTTGATGACTCCATCATGCAGCCTCAAGGTAATGGTGCCCACTCCTTCCACCTTGCATGATTGATCATTCCCCAAAAGAACCGATCCATTCCTTTCCCTTTTGAAATCTGAGAACCACTCAATTCTTGGGCACATATGGAAGCTGCATCCAGAGTCCAAAACCCACTCATCAGTCATGGTTGCAGTGGATATACACAGCATGTCAGCCCTTTCATAGTTGTTCTCCACCACAGCTGCTTCAGGAGCTTTTGCTGGTTGCTTGTTCTTAGCCTTCTCTGGGCAATTCTTTTTCAAATGCCCAATCTTATGACAATTATAACACTTTCTAGTCTCCTGATTTTGATCATTTGATTTTCCCTCAGAATTTGTGTTCTTCTTGTGTTCTTGCCCCTTCTTAAAACCTTTCTTCTTGATGCTAAGACCTTCACCAAGGGACTGAGTCTTCATCTCCACATTACTCTACAATACCTTGGTCCTTATGGCCATTAGAACTTCCTCCATTGTTAGTGCAGTCAATCGGCCATAGATCAAGGCATCTTTAAATGCATCCAGAGACTTAGGGAGAGAATTCAGTAGCATGAGAGCTTTATCTTCATCTTTAATTTGCTCATCAATGTTTTCGAGATCATCGATTATCTTGATGAATTCATCCAGCTTATCTGCCACTTTTCTCTCATCGGGGATTTTGAAATTCAGGAGCTTTTGCTTAAGATACAACCTGTTTGCCAACGATTTGGTGAAGTACAAGGAATCAAGCTTCTTCCATATCCCAGCTGCAGTCGATTCTTTGCATACTTCTCGTAAGGCTTTCTCACCCAGGCACAATATAAGCGCACTCCGAGCCTTCTTGCACATCTCCGATCGTTTCTGAGCCGCTTCCGGTGTAGCTGCAGAAACTCCCTCGATCAAAGCATCTTCAAGATTATGCTGAATTAACAATGCCTCCATCTGAACCTTCCAGAGATTGAAGTCACCTTTTCCGGTGAACTTCGCGACGTCCAACCTCATCGCAGACATCTTGCCGTGGTCGCTTCCCACAGACGGCGCCAAAACTGTTAGGATCTTGAGTTCAGATCGACAACCAACTCAGCAACTCAAGCTTCCAAACTTTGAAAACCCTCTTTAATGGCAGAAACAAAAAAACGAGAAAGAAAACACAATGCACAACGATTTACGTGGTTCGGAGTGTTTCCACGTCCTACATCCACGGCCAAACGGCAGCTATAACACTTTACTCAAGCTGAAAATATCCAGATTACAAGCTAACCCAAATTAGGGTTTCGAATGAAATAATGAAGAACCCTAAAATGCTAACTCTCTGATCTCACGCTCAAATCTTGTGTTTTCTTTTCCTATACATGCATGTTTATATACTGAACAAAACCCCTAAACTAATTGGAGAAAACCGCTTGCCAATCGAGCTGAATTTCTGTTGCAAATCCGAAAACTGCGCAGCAACCCTAACTGCCAAGCCTAACAGACTTGAACCGCTGCAGACTCGCGAAGCCCGGTTCACTGCTTTCTCGCCCGGTTCTGCAACTCCCGATTCCGGTTCTGAACTCCAACATTTATGCATGATGATTTATACCTACATATGCAAATCATCTTACCTCGATTTTATTAAGGAACGTTGGGTGAATTAAGCCTCTTATTGAGAAACTTGAAATTTTACGTGAGAGACACAACAAACAAATGATTCAATATGCATAAAAACTGTGGATTCAGACAAAATCTGAAGGAGTCTTAAAGAATCTTAAAAGGGTCTTAACGACAACAATAGATCAAGTACACAATCACCTGTAATAGAAACATGGGAGTATGTCTACTTCAGTCAATATTACAGATGCAACTAATATTACGGAATCTGTAGATCTACTACACTCATTTTTCTTTGGTGTAGTATCGGACAGCAAAAGCCAATCCCAAGATTAAGAGAGGCACGACAAACTGCAAAATCTTGATCACAATCTCAGGAGTTTTGTTCTGGTTGTGTGTATCTTGATGTGGAGCGCGTTTCAAGGGGACCATGGCCTTGTCTATCTCCCCAATGTAGTATTGGTCCATCATTTCTCTAGCTGAATCACTATGCCCAATGTCTTCAAAATCACTGGTTGCATCCTTTCCTACATAATGATAATCAATTAAAGTTTTATTTGTAGATGTTTTGTAAACAATACTTTGATGTGGTTATAGTTTGGTTCTAAATAATTCATATATTGGATAATGAAAATATGAACAAGTAAGCACATCTTTTCAATGAAGACTGCAAATTAAACAAATAGATCACTTACATCCACAAACCGTTGTGCCTCAGTTATGAACAACATTTTTCATGACAAACAGATCTAATGAGCTAGAGGAACTGCAGAATTACCTGTGGCGGATAGTAAAACCTCATCGCCTCCAGGATGTTCTTTCAGAAATGGAGTTACATCATAAACCTGAGAATATAAATAACGTTAATTGGGCTTATCTAATCACACAATCTAATTTTCTACAAATAAAATATAAAACAAAAAAAAGCTAGACAAAATGGACCCAAATAAAACAGTATAAATGAACTACCTATGCATCAAAAAAGTACAGGCCAAGAACTAAAGACTGAACTTGTTGGGGGTGACATTAACATTTACTTCATTCTTTAAATCATGCACACAAATTCAAACCACTTATTGTGAATTACAGGAAGTGCTAATCTTTAGTTCCAAAGATAAAAGATTTGAACTATGGAGATTAAATTTCAAGTACTACGAAATATATCTATCAGATACACCGCATCAGTGAAAATTAAATATTACATAAAGCTATCTCGGAAATTCAAAGAATATGAGTCAATTTAAACAAATGAACAGCAACAAATTTTAGTAAGTCCAATGGTGATCTCTAAGATGCTACACTGGTGTAAATTCACCATCACTATATCAATTAGCATACAGAGGCACTGCTGCAACAACTTTTTCCGGCACAAAAGAAAGGGCTCAACT